>JASVEL010011792.1:0-18847 GCA_032618575.1 Nicotiana noctiflora | reverse complement strand
AGGGGTCTTTCCGAAGCGAAAAGCGGGTAGAAACTTTTATCCGGTCGAGAGAAACCGGGGATCTCCCCGGTCAAAAACTGCGCGGAGCCTTTTACTTTTACCCGGCCAAAAAACCGAGGATCCGACGGCCAAAAAACCGTTAGATATTGTTTGAATTCCGGCGAGAAAGCCGTGAAACTTTTATCCCGGTCAGAAAACCGAGGATCTCCCCAGGTCAGAAAACTGCGGAGCCATTTACTTTTACCCGGCCAAAAAACCGAGGATCTGACGGCCAAAAAACCGTTAGATATTGTTTGAATTCGGCCAGAAAGCCGTGAAACTTTTATCCCCGGTCAGAAAACCGAGGATCTCCCAGTCAGAAAAACTGCGGAGCCATTTACTTTTACCCCGGCCAAAAAACCGAGGATCCGACGGCCAAAAAACCGTTAGATATTGTTTGAATTCCGGCCGGAAAGCCGCGAAACTTTTATCCCCGGTCAGAAAACCGAGGATCTCCCAGTCAAAAAACTGCGGAGCCATTTACTTTTACCCCGGCCAAAAAACCGAGGATCCGACGGCCAAAAAACCGTTAGATATTGTTTGAATTCCGGCCAGAAAGCCGTGAAACTTTTATCCCCGGTCAGAAAACCGAGGATCTCCCAGTCAGAAAAACTGCGGAGCCATTTACTTTTACCCCGGCCAAAAAACCGAGGATCTGACGGCCAAAAAACCGTTAGATATTGTTTGAATTCGGCCAGAAAGCCGTGAAACTTTTATCCCGGTCGGAAAACCGAGGATCTCCCAGTCAAAAAGCTGCGGAGCCATTTACTTTTACCCCGGCCAAAAACCGAGGATCCGACGGCCAAAAAACCGTTAGATATTGTTTGAATTCGGCCAGAAAGCCGTGAAACTTTTATCCCCGGTCGGAAACCGAGGATCTCCCCGATCGAAAAGCTGCGGAGCCATTTACTTTTACCCCGACCAAAAAACGAGGATCCGACGGCCAAAAAACCGTTAGATATTGTTTGAATTCCGACCGAAAGCCGCGAAACTTTTATCCCCGGTCGGAAAACCGAGGATCTCCCCGATCAAAAAAATCGCGGAGCCATTTACTTTTACCCCGGCCAAAAAACCGAGGATCCGACGGCCAAAAATCGTTAGATATTGTTTGAATTCCGGCCAGAAAGCCGTGAAACCTTTCTACAAAATCCCGGCCGGAAAGCCGTTGAACGTTTGTGAAACCATGATTTTCTTACCCAATACCGAAGAGTCTTTTTAATCACTTTCTGTGTCACAGCTAACTCACGAAAGTTTCCTAGCAAAACTGGGGCAGAAAATTTCGTTCGTTTGTTTGTTTTGTTGTCTAAATAGGTTTGACCTCGAGACGCAAGGATCAAGATAACCTACAAATGGGACATCAATCCAGAGTGAAGAAAAGAAGAAAAGAACCGAAAGAAAAGATTTCAAATGTTGGAGTAAACAAAGGCGCGGATTGCTCAGAAGGTGATTGAAGTAACAAGCTCCGCCGACTCCGTTTCACTCAATGTTACAGAAATAAACAAGCACGTACAGCTTGTTGAGCATCAAGATTCAGATCGAGGTCTACAGCAAATCGGCTAAGATTCAAGATCAAGTTTTCAAGAGAATCATAGATAGGAATCTTGTAACTCATAGTTTGATAGCATAGCTAGTTCAGCTTTAATTTCTCTTTTGGTGTAATAAGGAGATCAGTAAGCAGTAAGCAGCAACAGGCAGCAACGATAGCAACAGTAACAGCAAAGTGTCAGTCCACGGTAGTCCCAACTACCAAAACTTCCCGAACTACATTGACTTGATTCCTGTTTAGCCCGGGATATGTAGGAAGCCTCCCGAAGCAAAGGCCCGGTCAAGATCTTTTTAAAGATGCTTCATACGGAGTGATCAAAGCAGGCAAAAATCGCTCGTATTTGCTCATTATCTTTGCAACCAACACGCTGAAGGATTTCTAAATCATAAAATTCTGTTGGAAGTGTGAGCACATGATTTTTGCCCTACATGAGAATTACTCCCAAAATCAAAAAAAAAATAAAATAAAATAGTTTTGTGTTGTGCGTGATTTTTGTGATTTCGTGTTAATTTTCTTTTATTATTTGCATTTTTTATGTGTGCATGTCTATTTGTTTAAATAAATAAAATACAAAAATATATTGCATTTTTTATATGAAATTCAAGTTTGCAATTAAGAGAATTAAGTTTGTTTTATGAAAAATCGCAAAAAATATGCATTTTTATTTTTTTTGTTTTTGTCATTTTTATGTGCCGTTGTATGATTTTATTTTATTTTTTACTCGTGCGTTATTTGTCGTTAAGGATTAATTAATGTTTTATAGTTTAAATTTTTGTTTTACAAATTATTTTAGACTTGTTGTTAAATTTGTTTAATTGAAAGAAGAAAAAGAAAGAGTTGAAATTAATAGTACTCGGATTTGGGCCAGCTAAAATGTAAAGCCCAAACAAATACCCGGATGATCCAATCCAATCCCAATTTCGCCCGACCCGGTTCGAACCAAACGGTCCCCTCTTTTCCTTTTCAATTCATTTGCCCTAAACCTAAATCAAAAGAAGCTCCCTCTCCTATCCCATTCTCCCAGCCGCCGCCAGTCACCACAGCCCACCAGTTCCATCGACGACCACCCTACATCTCCTCCATTGCTACCGTTCGACCACCCAAACAACTATGCCTGCCTCGTCGAATACCATGGTCAAAACGATATAACGAACTCGTCCGGCGAAGCTTCAACACCCCAACCTTAGGAACACCAAACACCGCTTGTCCATCTCTTTCTCTGTTTAAAATCCGGCAACCACGCAACACCACTCTTATCATCGTTTTCGTCTCTATTTCATACCCAAAACCATCAAGCCCCAAAACGAATTGCAAGAACCCTAAATTCCGATTTAGGGATTTATTTTTCGGATTTTTTGAGAAATTGGGGTCTAATAGACCTTAATTGATTCGTTTTCTCTTGAAAACATTTCAATTAAGGTCCGTTCGATCCCGAATACGAATTGCATTCTCGGCCGCTGCTTTGTTTCGAATTGTTCGGAGGTACTGTTTTATTCCCTCTCTTTCCTTGTTATTTTATTTGTTTTGATTATGGTTGTTCGTTTGTTGATATTTCTTCGGACAGTTATGATTTTTCTGTTTTTCCTCATCTGTTTGGGACCTTTATTTGGTCGACTTGTTATTTCTTTGATTGGTCTATTATAAGTGTGTTGTTAGAAGATAAGAATTCGACTCGATTCGATATTTCGTCGAATAGCTAAAGTTTTCATTTTTTTTGACTACTCTGGCCGAGAATCTGCAAATCGCAGTCTTTGCGATTGGTTTATTTGTCGATTATACGTATCGTAATCGATTGATTGTTATTTGAATGTTGGAATGCATATTCGCTTCGATTAACATCGTCAAATGATTGTGTTCTACATTTTTTGTTTGGTCTGCCGAAGCTTGCCGAAATCTTTGTTTTCGTCGATTAACTGTTATCAATTATGTGTTGCAATCGATTAGTCGGATGTTGACGATTAGTTTCATATTGTTCCATTTTGGCCGAAACTGTTTGAATGACAATTATACATGTTGCGATCAATTAGTCGAATGTCGTTCAATTAATTCTGCGAGTCTCGTTTGTTATAACATTGGACCATGATTTAGCTGTGATTGTTATGATTTCCTGTGGTTTTGAGCTTTGCATTCTGCTGATTTTAAATTAGGAAGTTTGGTTTGGATATAGCTGCATTCCTAACTGAAGTTTCAAGGGTGTTTTGGTATTCACAAGTTAGAAATGATTTGCTGGTGTGTAATTTGTCAGAGGATATTCTTTGGATCACTTAATCTAATACACCTTTAGTGTTGGAAAATAGAAGTCACATGGGAGCACACTTTTGTTTGGAAAAGTCAGAGAATATTAGGGCCAAAGTATGTTTTCTTCTAGTCTGTTAAGTGTTTGGTCAGTTGAAAATCAGAGAACACATGGGGGAAACTGATAAAGGGATTAAAAGTAATGCACATGGGAGGGAATAAACAGGCTGGAAAAGTTGAACCATGGTTCTGAAAAGGATAACTATTTGGCTATAAAAACAGAATAGAAAAACAGAGAGTGGGGATAGACAGAATACATTGGGACAACCTGTGAGTTTAAGAGCAAACATCCATACTCACATTCACACAGATATACAATCACTGGCAGAACACATAGAGAAGGCAATCACTGAAAAATAACAGAGAGAGTTCTTTCCAGTCTGTGAAACCAAAGATAGTTTGAAAGGAAAAACTGTTCCATTATCCTTTTCTTGAGTTTGCTTTCCATTTGAGAATCGAACTTCAGTTTTCTATAAGCCTCTTTAAAGATTAGTCTTTGTTAGCTTGTTTGGCCTTATAGTTTTCAAACTGGTTTCGAGTTTTGTTGGGTTGTAAGTTGCTTTCTCCGTGCTACTGCTGGGACCTGCTGTTGTTTTGCTATATGTTTGGGCTGCTACTGATCTTTTCCTACTTCATTTCTGTTGTCAAAATCCAGGTATATTCTTATAACCACATTGGCCGAGAACAATTGACAATTGACAAAGAAAGTTGATATAAAGATGTTGAAGCAGAATAGTTTACTTTTCTTTCCTTTTTGTTTAGTTTTTGTTCTATAATTTAGTAATGTGGTTTCACTGTATCTTGTCATATAATCGGAATTGATTTGAGTTTAGTTTGTAGATAGTTTTGTAAACTAGAACTTGAAGGAACTCATTATGTTAGGCCTTTAGCTTTATTTGATTTCCTTAAATGTTGAAGTATTTAGGATTGTTAAATGATTTATGTCTTTGATATTTTAAGTCATAGTTGTTTGTATTTTAAGTCATAGTTATTTATAAGATAGATGCTAGAATTTCAACAAGGGGTTTTAAGATTACCATTAGGCATTCTATTGCGTTAGCCAAGTAAAAAAGAATAAATAAATAAATAAATAAATTTGGGACACACCATATTATGGATAATCTTATGCCAAGTAATGAACCATGATGAAATACTCATATCCGACATAGGTGGTTAATTTTTACTAGTTTACACTTTATTTTAGGCAATCTTTGCTCCTAAGTCAACAAACCGCAAGAATAAGATGTCATTTTGTATAGGGTTTAATTGGAAATAACTTTAAGGGATATACTCTTAAATAAATCGTTTTTTTTTTTGCCTAGTCTAACAATTGTTTTAATTGGCATAGTTTGAAATAAGTTATCCGGACATATTTTTGGTTTACTTATTTGTCAAAAGTCCGCGTCTATGTTGTAATTAGTTTTTCTTTTGGTACAGTCTCAAATTAATAGAGCGGTTTAAAGTTTAATTAAAGCATATAATTTATAAACATGTATAAAAATCAGGATATTTTAGCCATTTATAATAATTGTAGCGACCGTGCTAGAACCACGGGATTCGGGGGTGCCTAACACCTTCCCTCGGGTCAACAGAATTCCTTACTTAGAATTTCTGGTTCGCAGACTTCATTTGAAAAGTCGTAATTTTCCTCGATTCGGGATTTAAATAAATCGGTGACTTGGGACACCTTATTTTATTCCAAGTGGCAACTCTGAAATAAATAAAATAATCCCGTTTTGAACATTGTCACTTAAATTGGAAAAACTCCCTTTGCGCCTCTACCCGGGGTAGGGGGCGCGCCAAAAGGAGGTGTGACAGGAAGTTCAGGGAGACGTAGCCAAAGTGCTGAATAAGTGAGTTGAGTAGCTGAAGCAGTAAATTTAGGTTCCCAACGCCTTACAGATAAAAAATGATTAAGAACAAACCAGGGTCCCCATGCAAAGCTTTAATCATGTTTTCTTCCTTTTGAAATTTGATAAGGAAAAAACCTGATCCCAAATCAATAAGAGGAGTATCCTCAAACCGAGAGGCCAATCTAGTAATAATAGACTGAACAACAGACCTCAAGTTACCTGTGATAATAATATCGTCCACATACACTAGAATAAATAGTAGAGACTCACCACAATGATAGATGAACAAAGAGTTATCATAATGAGCATTACTAAAACCACACGAAAGCAAGTAAGAACGAAGCTCCAAATACCAAGCACGGGGAGCTTGGCGTAGACCAGAAATAGCTTTCTTCAAGAGGCAAACATGATCTGGAAATCGAGAATCCACAAAGCTAGGAGGTTGTTTAATAAAAATAGTGTCATGCAAAGTACCTTGTAAAAAGGCATTGTTGATGTCCAACTGATGGATAGGCCAACCAAAGGTGACAGCGATGGAGATAATAACACGTACTTTGGTATGTTTTGCTGCTGGGCTAAATGTGGAGTCGAAGTCAAGGCCTGGTCGTTGGGTATATCCTTTGGCGACATGGAGCGCTTTATAGCGCTCCACAGTGCCATCAGGATTGTGTTTGATTTTAAAGATCCATTTACATCCTATGACATTATGATAGGGGATGGGGTACCAAGGACCAAGTTTGATTGCGTTGTAGAGCATCAAACTCTACTTGCATTGCATTACGCCAGTGAGTTTGAGAGGTAGTTGGGATGCAGGATTAACGGTGATTAGTTGATTTGGTGGAGGGGCACTGCCACCAGTAGCATCAACAACAATAGTATCTGAAGAGGGCATTGTTGCTAGTTTGGTTTTACAGAAAAAAAAAAGGTGTTCCCAGGATCAATTACTCGTTGGAGTCTTTCATGCTCTTGATACCATAAAGGAACACAAATAGTTGCTGAAAGTGATGATATTCCATTGCCTTTGTTGCGTATATTTATGCAATGGATTTGTGTATCCAATTATAAGTAGATAAATACAACAAATATTTACACAAGAGTTAGAATCTCACTAAAACTAGGACTCTAGTTGAAAGCAATTTAAACTAACAGAATCACGCGGATAATGAAAAGCTGTTATGATTTTGAATCCCTCTATCACTCTTAAGGTACCGAACCGGTACCCTTATTATTATTTTTTATTTCTTTATTACATTTAATTAATTTTTACCGTTAGCCAATTTTTATTTTTGAAAAATTGCCAAAAACAGCTATTTTGCCTCCCTACCCCCCTAACACCCCCCTCTACCCCATAATTTAAGTTTTTAACCCCTAAGCGTGTGTGTATTTAAAATTAAAAATATCCCTAAGTACCCACCCCCTAGCACTAGTAGTGATACTGGTACGGTACCCAAAAAATCCCCTTGAGGGCCCTAAGTTATAGTAATAGTAAGTGGACGCAGGGGTGACGGCAATAACTATTTGGTGACTGTCAGTCATTGGCACTATAGATGATTCTTGCGGAGGCAATGCCAATGCCTATGACTGTAAATTTATCAAGCATTCATACCTAAAACAAGAAAGCTTAAAAAAAGAGGAAAAGAAGAAATAAAGGAACTTGGTCTCACTATTATTTTCAGCAGAAAATAACTGTATTACATGCCAAAAAAGACACTGTTTATCTGTAACATGGAATGACCCCTTTTTTCTCTCCCACTAATTATATATAATCTCCAGAACTGCTAAGAAATATACTTCAAGAAATCAATTAGAAATTTATTCTTGAAGGAGAAGCAGTTCATCACCAATGCACAACCAATAAAGAAAAAAGAATATAGTAGTCCTAACCTAAACACCAACTTGAACATCTAATCATCCATTTACTAACAAATAAAAAGAAGTTCCAAAGAAAATACCCAAAGGATTCCTCTCTCTCTCTCTCTCTCTCTCTCTCTCTCTCTCTCTCTCTCTCTCTCTCCACACACACACAATATACTAGCTATCCTCATTCTCTTTCGGAGTCGCTTGAACTTGAACTTAACCCTTACTTGTGGGGTTCTCTTTCTTGCCTTTAACATCACCTTTAACCAGACCTGTCTCTTGAGGTAACTCAACTACATGATCCGACTTTCCAGTGGTTGTTGCCTTATCGTCTTGTCTAACAACTTTATGATCTACTTTTCCAACATCAGCTACACCTATTTCAGATACTACAAATTCCTTACGACTTAATTCAGAATTCTTGGACGAGCTGGCTTCACTTGGTTCAGTTTCTGGTTCTCGTTGAAAGCTCGTGTTTGGTTTATCTGTATGGTTTTTTAAGACTTGTTTCGTAGATGAGTCTGTCCTCACACTCAGTGAATGTGAAGAAGCTCCCTTGCCTTTGGAGTCTCTTGCAAGGGGTCTTTCAGCATCCTCTTCAGGGAGATGCTTATGAATCAAATCAACATCTTCAGTTGGTCTTGGTTCAACAGTTGGTAATCCCATCTCATGGTCGTCTTTCAAGCTTGTCACTTTAGGCACTGGTCCATTTTTCGAACTCTCTGATTCTTCATTTGCCACCTTCGTATTAGGTGGCTTAAGAACAGACTCAGGATCCCTGGGAGACCTGATAATAGGAGGAACTTCTTGGATTTTTGACACATTCAAGCTTTGCGTGGTGCCTGCTTTCTCAATTGACTCAACTGGGGAAACAGGTGGCTCCTGTATATCAAAAATAAGTTCACTTAGGCTGCATGTGGAAACTAAGAGCATTCAAACAACAAACAACATGATGAATAAGGATGGCAGTAAACTTGCATTAATTCCATAATCACATAAAGTGGACAGTAGTTGGCAATGTTTTTTCTCCATTCCCAAGGGTGAAAGAATAAAACAATAAGAAAAGCAGTTATTTTGGTAAGATGCATGACTCGACAGTGCATATCATATGGCAAAGACAAAGGTAGCCATCAGTACTTAAGCTGCTACTTATGGACTTATGGTGAATGATAGGCAAATCTTTTTTATCAAATCACTAGGCAGAGAAAATACTTGTGCGCTCCTGGTCCTCCTTTGGTACAACAATCTCAAATACCCGGAGATCACTGCGGTTTTATTTCAAATTTCATGATTATAATAGAATGATGAGTGCTCCTACTCTTTGATTGGCAGAGGAGAATATGAAGTCCATCTAAGTACTAACCAATAATATTTTACCAGTCCCCCCAAAAAAAAAGTACTAACCAATAATAAACAATAAGTTTTAAACTGAATCTGTTGATAATTGCACAAACTCAAGTAATCTTTGAAGACATCGTGCAGTTTCTATTCTCTCTCCTAGCTCTTGAGCTTTCAGACCAAATATTCTCTGCTAAGATTGATTTTAGCAGTTAATTGAACTTACTCCCTATGAAATAGGAATTCTTCTAAAAGGCTCACGCTTCATCTCTATGACAGCCATATTGTATGTTTAATCTGCTAATCTTTTCCACTTTAACCTAAGAATCAGCAGCCAAAAATGCCCTCATCAGCTGCCCTCATAAACAATAAGTTTTAAACTGAATCTGTTGATAATTGCACAAAATCAAGTAATCTTTGAAGACATGGTGCAGTTTCTATTCTTTCTCCTAGCTCTTGAGCTTTCAGACCAAATATTCACTCTGCTAAGATTGATTTTAGCAGTTAATCGAACTTACTCCCTATGAAATAGGAATTCTTCTAAAAGGCTCACGCTTCATCTCTATGACAGCCATATTGTATGTTTAATCTGCTAATCTTTTCCACTTTAACCTAAGAATCAGCAGCCAAAAATGCCCTCATCAGCTGCCGTAAAGAAAAAATTCTAGAAGAATTCTCTAGCAGTTATTTTCCTGTTAAGTTTTCTTCGTCTGTGATAACCATAGTTCTCTTGGTTGTTTCCTCAAATAACAAGGAACTTTACATTTTAACAATTAAAGATTGCACCTTATCTGCCTTCTCTAAAATCTACATTTTGTTTTCAAGATTCGAAAGTTTAGCATTTTATTTCTAAGGGATAGAGCTTTGTGCAGAAATATGTTTTATCACAATTAATTTCTGTCACATCCAAAATTTTCTTATCAAAGTCTAAAGTCAATAGCAGGATATTCACAGAAGTAGTCCATTTCTCGTGTTAAGATTGTTAGAGTGGGTTAGAGGCCCACATTGGTTACGGATTGGACTAGTGGTCTCCTTCTATGTACTTGGCAATTCTCGCCTCATGAGCTAGCGTTTGGGTTGAGTTAGGCCCAAGGTATATTTCTTTAACATGGTATCAGAGGCAGGTAAGTCCCCGTTTGGGCCCTCACATTATATTGTCCACTCTCCAGTTGGTGGTATAGGCATGTGAGGGGATGTTAGAGTGTATTAGAGGCCCATATTGGTTAGGGATTGGACGGGTGATCTCCTTACATAGACTTTGGCAATCCTCCCCTCACGAGCTAGCTTTTTGGGTTGAGTTAAGCCCAAGGTATATTTCTTAAATATGGTATCAGAATCAAGGTACATTTCTTTAATATGGTATCAGAATCAGGTCAGTCCATGTTATATTGTCCACACTCCTGGTGCAGGTGCGGGCGTGCGAGGGGACATTAGAGTGAGTTAAGAGGCCCACAAAGATTAGGGATTGAGCTGGTGGTCTTCTCATATCGGATTTGGACTGGCGTTGAGTTAGACCCAAGGTCCATTTCTTTAACAAAGATCAAGCTAATGTTTTGCTATTAAAAGACATTTCATGATCCAAATCAATGTGAAGACATAGTATAAGTAGAACGATATGCCAATAAAAACACATGACTTCCCGTACAAATATATCAGTCACTGGACCCAAGTTTAGCTTAACATCCACACGCTGAAGATGTCCCTTCGGCATGTTCGACACACCTAAAGCGTTGCTCGAACTAGAACAACATATCTAAACTTCTTCATTTAATATAAGATCTTAAACTTCTTGCCAAGACTAAGGAATGCATATCACATTCTATGAAAATGTCACTAGGATATTTCTTTCGCCTCCAGTAGAGTTCACTCTTCATTCTAACACGTTCTAACACTCGGAGCAATGAACCGGGATTTCGTGAATTAACCTCATTTTGATAGTTTTGAACGAAACTTTTCTATCCGAGAAAAAATAACCGAAAGATTGCAAGAAAAATTTCTTTCCAAGTAAATGACCAAAATTTAAGCCATTTACCATTAGGATAAGGCAGGACACTACCAGGGCCGGGTCTAGGGTGTAATATACGGGTTCCCGGGAACCCAGTAACTATTGCGTAGACCCCGTATTTTTGTTAAAAAAATTATTAAATATCTATTTGTGAACCCAGTTATTATTGTATATTAATTTGAAATTGCAACAAGATCCATAAACTTAAAATCCTGGATGCGCCTCTGGACACTGCCTATTTCCAAAATGTTAACTATTGAAGTAACATGAGAACTTTTTTGTAGATGAACAACAACAAAAAACCAGTATAATCCCACAAGTGGGGAAGATGGATCCGAAGATAGACGAACAAAGGAGAAAATTTCATGTTAGCCAATAAATGGAAACAAATGGAAAAATCCAGCCATAGAGTACAACAATAACAACCCAGTGAAATCCCACAAGTGCAGTCTGAGGATGGTAGTGTGTACACAGACCTTACCCCTACCCCTGAGAATAGACCTTAGGCTCAAGAAAATGAAAAGAGACGGTGGAGAGTAACAACAAGGGAAGCCAGAAAGATAACACCAGCAACGTAATAACTAGAAAATAGAAAGAAAATCAATACCAATAAGCAGTAATAATGGCAGAGTACTACAGACACAATGGAGTAATATGGACACAACAAGAACCACTAGCAGCCTAAGACAAAATACTATTAGACTAGCCTCCTACAACCTAACCTGCAACCCTAATGAAGTAATATGGACACAAATGGAGCCACTGGCAGCCTAAGACAAAACACTATCAGACTAGTCTCTTACCACCGAACATACAACTTTAATGCTAGACCTCCACAATTTCCTATCAAGGGTCAATGTCCTCGTAAATCTGAAGTCGCACCATGTCCGGCCTGATCACACTCTCCCCAAGGTCACCCTCTACCTTTTCACATACCTGTCAAGGCCAGTCGTTCACACCTCCTTACCAGGGCATCCACTTCTCCTTCGCACGTGCCCGAACCATCTAAGCCTAGCATCTCGCATCTTGTCTTCCATGGGAGCCACGCCCACCTTCACCTGGATATCTTTATTCCTAATCTTATCCAGCGTAGTGTACCCGCACATCTATCTCAACATCCTCATTTCTGCAACTTTCATCTTCTGGATATGAGAATTCTTGACTAGCAACATTCTGCACCATACAACATGGCTAGTCTAACTACCACTCTATAGAACTTACCATTAAGTTTTGGAGGCACCTTCCTGTCACACAAGAGCCAGACGTTAGCCTCCATTTCATCCATCCCACCCCTATACAGTGCGTGACATCCTTGTCAATCTCCCCACCCCCTAGATAACCGAACCCAGGTACTTTTTTTTATGAGGTACGGTAACTTTTATTAATAAGATAACCGACCCCAGGTACTTGAAGCTCCCTTTCTAAGGATGACTTGTGAGGCAAGCCTCACGTCCTTGTCCGCTTCTCTCGACACGCCGCTGAAGTTGCACTCCATATATTTTGTCTTAGTCGTGCTCAACTTGAAACCTTTAGACTTTTTTTTTTAGATAAGGTAAACGTTACTCAAGGGTCTATCTCCAAACCTCCAATCTCTCGTTAATGCCACTTTGTGTCTCATCAATTAGAGCTATATCATACACCATGGCACTACCCATTGAATATGGTGTGTCAGTTCGTCCATCACCAGAGCAAATAAGAATGGGCTGAGCGCGGATGTTTGGTGTAACCCCATAACAACCGGAAAATGCTCTGAGTCGCCCCCCACTATCCTAATCCGTGTTTTACCTCCATCATACATGTCCTTAATCAACCTAATATAAGATGCAGGTAAGAGTATATACATGTCCTGCTATAGAGTACTCTTTGATATCTTTTTCCATCGGAAAGGGTATATTAAGATACCTTTACCTTCAGGGATAAAGACAAATCCAATACATTCACATCAAATTTGTTTTAGAGAATCCATTTCAAACATGCAAATATGAAGATACATTTCTCCTTGTGCCCACAACTTGATTATGAGGTGACAGAAAGAGAAAATGAAGTTAAGCTTAAGACTAGCTGATAATTTTTTATTATTCTATAACTGAATGCACCACAAAAGAAGTTACATAGATACGAGAGGGGGGGGGGGTTCTAAAATTTTCAAAGACCACAGAGAAATCCAATAAACCATGTATTGTTAGCACAATTCTTATGATTCTGCCTCATTTGATGAGATGATAGATCCTATACCATGAGTAAAAAGATGGAATTTGCTACTCCATTCGTATTGTCAACTAATAGATATAATAGACAAAATAAAAGGCTGGAGGAGTAGATGTTATCTTCAGTCCTATCACTATGAGTTACCAGTGGGCCTTAGAAATCACAATCAGACAGTTTAACAAAAGTATCTCACACTGTTAATACAAGGTTATAACATTGGTGAAAATATCTTTGACACTGAAGGGCGCATATGTTTCTAAGATGGAAAATATGTATAATAACCGGGGACATTTGCATAAGGACAAGTTTATACACGAATTAGTATATGTGGATTGTAATACAATGTATCATACTTACAAGATTACTTACTAAATTTGTACGTGTTAGTTGTATTCAGATTTTTGGTTCGATATATTAAAATACATGGTGTATCATCTAAAACGTACCATAGTTTAAATTGGAAAATGATGTATTTCCAACAATACTTTTGTGGCCAATATTACATCACTTCAAATCCATTAAGTAATTAAGATCAATTATTTCAAATAAAGAAAAGTTTAAGAGAAAAGTTAAAAAAAAGGTGTATGAAAATATGATAAAAGCTAAGATCTTGATATCACCCAATTTATAGTACTGAATACAGAATAATACTACTTACTTTTTTGGATGATTTTAAGTCAATAGATGCCGGACTATCTCGTACATGCACTGGAGGAGCACCTGCACTGTCAAAGACTTCATCACGATTTGATATCTCCGACTTTGCAACATCAGGATCATCTCTGTCCATTACCTCCTCTCTCGGCCGCAATTCTTGGGAATCCACTGATGAAAGAATCCGTTCACTAGTCGGAATGGACTTCTCAATGTCTTGATTATTTTCAACAGGTTCCCTCTCAATAAAAGAAACAGTCCTTTTAACCAATTCAGGGGGAAGCTCCATTTCAGATTCTGGAAGCAGATCTGAAGCAATTGAGGAGGAAGAAATGTTTTTCTTGATGGAAGGAGGACTGGCATCATAAATAGGTTCCAAATGTAAGCTCTCGTCCACTGAACTGCTTGAGATGTTCAAATCTGACCCATTAGGTGAATGTTGCCTAGAGATGGTTTCAACATGACTTGTCACTTCCTCAGAACTTAATCTCGCTACTTCTTTGTCAGCAAAGGTCCTTTCACTTACTTCTGACGATAATGAGGAGCTTGACTGACTACTAAATTTTTGTTCAGAGGTTTCTGACTTTGAACTAATTTTAGATGGATCAAGCTCCATGGAACTGACTGTTGCTTCTTCATGGAAGACAACTGGTCCCACTTTATGATGATTTTCCGCATTCTGCAGTTTAACATCAGTGTCAATGAGTTCAATATCTCTCTTATCAGCTGCACCTAGGACCAAACATTCTACTTCTTCGGAGGATTGGCTTCCATGTCCGACATCATCAGCAGCATTCTCTATCTTAGATATCAGCTGTGGCTCCTTGAACATATGTTCTTTATTCAGGTTCTTGTCTTCTACATCTTCTTCAGTGAGGTTCTTGTCTTCCAGATCTTCAATAGAGCCCTGTGACTCTGTTTCAAGAGCAGAACTTACCTTAGAGTCACTGAGATCGCTAGGATGCCTTTGAAATGGAGAATAACTTGTTCCTTCAGAAGCCATCATATCAGGAACAAAATAAGGTCTCAAGCGTATATCTTTCTTGTCTTGCTTGTTCAGCCCAAAGATGGAGGGTCCAACACTAAAACTTTCATGCCTCCTAAAAAATGGCTCTTTTGGTTGAGATATGATGAACTCTTGATGGAAATTGTCTCCTGTAAGATCAGGCCTCTCTTCACTTGGGTCATAAGGAAGATCAAATGGGTTCCGCCTTGGTAATAAAATAGATGGAGCAGAACCAGGGATAGGCGGCAGTCCAAGGTCATAGTTATCACTAGGAAGATCAAAAGGGTTCTGTCTTGCTGTTGAAATGGGAGGCATGTTTAATGGAAAATCAGCAGTTACCAAGTCTATCAAATTCTTCTCATCTATCAAACTCATGTTCTTCCTTGATCTTCTCCTTGCAATAAGACTCTCCAATCGTTGATTCCTTTCTAGCTCAGAGCTTCCCAAGTCCATTAGATTCTTCTCATCCTCCTCCGTCCAAGTAATAGCAGACTTTGGATCTTCTTTCTCTCGTGTTTCTTCTTCGTCTTCGTTCTCATCATCTGCAGCTTCTAATTCTTCCTGGTCTTCAGAACCATCATCAGATTCATTATCACCCTCGGAGGACTCGCTCGAACTCTCTGAAGCAGCATGAGAAACATCATGCGAAATATTGACAGGTTGAGGATTGTCTTCATCTAAAAGTGGATGCAACTCATCAAGCATTGGCATAATATCAGCTATTGAAGCATCCGGAGAAGAGCTCTCTGCTCGATCAGACCCTGAATCTAAGGCCTCGCTGTATTCCTCCTCCCTATGTTTCCAAGGTGAACCAGGAGGAGAATCAAGGTTAACCCTTCTAGAATAAAAGGAATCAACTGATTTGTCGTTATCAAATTCAACACTCTCATCATCAGCCTTCGAGGTGGGAGAGTACTGATTCTCTATTAGATCCTCATCACCAATTTTATCTTCATTCTTCTGCTCATCAAACTCCCTTGCCACCCGAGAAACTCCATCAACTAGAGGAGAATGATCGCCAAAGCTTTGACCTCTATGAACTTCACTAAGCAAGCTAGATTTATCAGTTGACTGGTCTACTTTATCCCTCTCTTGATCAGAATATCTATTATCACTCTCAACACGACTAATATCTCGTGACAACCCAGTTTTCAGAGGCACTACACCATCAGCTGTATCTTCTTCCATTTCAAATTGGGGTATGTTAGGCTGACCATAACTTAGCAAAGTACCAAGCAGAAGAGCAGTGCAAACAAGAACAGGCGAGACAGTCACCAATAGAGAAAACACAAAAGGAAATGATGTGTACAAAAATGCCAAGAAACACAGCATACACATAAGGAATGGATGATTCCAAACTGTCCTATAACACACTTTAATCGGAAAAGTTACAGCTTTAGTCATTTTAACTCCAATCTCTAACAATCCAATACCCATCTCTCTTGTTATTTTTTATGAACAAAAGAGTTAACTTTGTCAGAAGTGGGATCTGAACATGTATTTTTTCTTCACTGTTCCCACCTAGTTTCTTTAAAGTAAGGATCAATTACTCAATTCTCTTTAGATCAAGACAAAGAGTATATATATATATATATATATATAAAAATCCCACCTTTGATAAATCAATACCAAAATTCAATGACCACCAATTCTTCCTGGCAAAGAAAAAGAAAAAAAAGGATAATATTAAAACCCCAGAAAAGATTTTCACATTGAAATAACAAGAAACACTAAACAAAGAGAAAATACATACCGGCGTTGAAATAGAGATGAATCTCAATAGTGTCCACAAAAACCCAGCAACTCTGAGCCTATTGATTGATAAGGACAGGGATTATTGGGTCTTTGTATTGGTCATTTACTAGTGTAAATTTGGTCCCTTTGTGTTGTGTAAGTTTTGATCGATATGATTAGTCATGGTCATAGATTTGAAGGAAAGGAATCAGACAAGAGCCAAAATGGGATTTGATTTATTTGTTCAATAATAGTTTAATAATGAACCTTTTCAATTTCATGTGCTTCGTCATCACTCGTTACATTTCGTATGTATGCCTACTGATTTGTCATACCAATACCAATACCAATTAAAAGGGATAAAGTTATTGGAACACCTGATGATGAATATGTTTTAAGGTCAATATTCACCAAAGCTATTTTTCTTTATTTAACAATAATAATTACACATCAATCTAAAATTACTTCCCTCCACTATTTATTTATTTATTTCTTTCACTTATTTAGAGTAGCTTTCAAAACTATAGTATTAGACATGCTATATGGCACTAAAAATTTAAAATAAATAATCTATACCAAAATTACTCCTTTTAAATTGAGCAAGTGTGTTTAAAACCTTCATATAATCCCTTTGTTGGCTTTCAAAAGTAATTGATATAGTATATTTTTGGAACAATAGAGATGATAAGTTCCTTTCTCTTAGATCTTTCAGGTTTTATTAATCTATTAAGTAATATCTAGTAAATATTGTGAGCACGTGATTTTTGCCCTACATGAGAATTACTCCCAAAAAAAAAATTCAAAATAAAATAGTTTTGTGTTGTGTGTGACTTTTGTGGATTTTGTGTTATTTTTATTTATGGTTTGTATTTATCTGTGCGTGTTTATTTGTTTAAAATTAATAAAAAAAATACAAAAATATATGTCGCGCGCGCATTTCGGAGTTTAATTGTGCGCTTAGGAATTAACTGGACCGTGTTTAATTTTTAAAGAAAGAAAATTACAAAAATACGTATTTATTGCCTTTGTGTCATTTAATGTACAATTGTGTGATTTGGTATTTAATTATGTATATTAATTGTTAGTAAAAATTATTTATATGTGTTACAAGTTAATATGATTATATATATATATATATATATATATATATATATATATATAATACAATATAGAGTCTAGTTTTAGGAAATAAAGAGATAGGGAAATTAGATTGGGCCAAACCCAGTCCAAAACACCAGGCCCAAAACGTCCCAGCAGACCAGGTCTTTCAAAGACTCCCTCCAAACGACGCCGTATTAGGCTTTCTAGCAAGAACCGTTGATCAAATCCAGTGGATGGCCCAGATCAAATGCCCTATGTAATCCAAACAGTTGTTTCAAATAGGTTTGATCTAAACCGTTCCTCCCATCCAAACCAACGGTCGCCAATCGTCCCTGCACCCCGACCCATATCCACACGAAAACCCGCCCGGTCTCAAACCTACTCGAACGACCCCGTTTCGTTAAGTAGGTTGATCCAAGCCGTCAATCTTAATCGATCCAACGGCCTGGATCAAATCCCTTAGTTGGTATATATTCCTAAACCACGCACCCGCCCCCCTAAACCCCCCTCGTCCTCGTCTCCCTCAGAGATCAACAGACCCTCCGCCATACTCCGCCGCACTCCGCCTACCGGAAATCGCCTCACGGCGGTTCCGGTAGGCCAAACCTCCCCATTTTTACACCAAAGAACCCTCCCAACCTCCTCTTTCAAACCCCATAACCCTTGTATCTCGAATCATCCCTGAACGTCTCGAATCTTCGATCGAAGGTTCGAGTCAAAACCAAAACCATGCCAAACCGCTCCAAACTCACCCCGAGCACTCCCATGACCTCCCTTATACACCCACCACCTTTAGCCCGGCTCGAAACTGGCCATAAATGGTAAAGCCCCAAAAACGGCCGCATGAACCCTAATTTTAGAAAAAATGATGAAATTGAGCGGAGATTGAGGTCCAATGGACCTTAATCTGTTGAGAACACCCCGATTAAGGCCCGTTGGGTTTCAATGTTTCAAGTCCAAGATCAAACCGGGTGGACGGATTCTGCCTGAGGTATTTTCATTCCCTCATGTTTTCTGTTTGTTTTCTTTATTTGCGTTTTAGTTTCAGAATTTGTTCTTCTTTTTTCTAGCATTTTTCTGCTCTTCCCCCAACAGACCTTTTTCCGGTCATTTCAATCTTTACCTATTTTGTTTAAATTCAATGCTGTAATTGCTTTGTATGTCTAGTTTATTTAACATCGGCAAATTAGTTAGCTTGTATGTTTGCTCAT
>JASVEL010011791.1:0-271165 GCA_032618575.1 Nicotiana noctiflora | reverse complement strand
GGGGCCGCTTACGATTGGTGGCGCATGTATGAGTTGGATAGTCCAGAGGAGTCTGCTTCATTGACCTGGACACAGTTTTCAGATCTGTATTTGAGGGAGTTTGTTCCCTAGAGCCTTAGGGATTCTTGGCGCTCGAAATTTGAGCGGTTGCGACAAGGCTCCATGTCAGTATCGGAGTATGCTATCAGTTTCACCCGTCTAGCCAGGCATGCACCGGCTTTGGTAGCCACGGTCCGGGAGAGAGTGCGGAGATTTATTGATGGCCTTATTCCGCCGATCCGGTCCAACATGGCCAGAGAGTTGGAGACGGATATATCTTATCAATAGGCAGTGAGCATTGCCATGAGGATCGAGAGTATGCTCCCTAGAGAGCGGGGAGAGAGGGAGGCCAAGAGGTCTCGTGAGTCGGGCCATTTCTCTGTGCCCGCACTTCAGCAATCGGTCATTTTGGCAGGGGTTATTCCGGTCGACCAGTTCACTCAGCATTGCCAGCAGCCGGTAGTACTACAGCTTTTCCAGCACCTCAGGAGCCTTATTATGCTCCCCTAGTTTCCAGTGCACCTCCTGCGCGGGGTACCTCCAGGGGTCAGACTAGTGGGGATGAGGCCGGTCAGTCACATCCACCGCGTCCTCCCAGAGCTTGCTTTAAGTGCGGGGATACTCGCCATCTGGTTAGGGAGTGCCCTAGGCGTAGGAGGGGAGCACCTCATCAGTCTTCACAGCCTCAGCGTAGTTCTCAAGGCCAGCAGGCTATCATTCCAGCTCCAGCTGCCACTCCACCTGCCCAGCCAGCCAGGGGTGGGGGTCAGGGTTCCAGAGGCTGCCCTCGAGAGGGGGGACATGCCAGATTCTATGTTATTCCTGATCGCGCTGCGGCTGTTGCATCTGATTCTGTTATCATAGGTATTATTCTGGTTAGTCACAGGGAGGCATCGGTTCTGTTCGACCCTGGTTCCACTTTTTCATATGTGTCCTCTTACTTTGCTTCTCATCTGGGTGTGCCTCGGGATTCTTTGAGTGCCCCCATTTATGTTTTCCACTCCGGTGGGTGATTCTTTGGCTGTGGACCGTGTGTATCGGTCGTGTTTGGTTACCATTTGTGGTTTTGAGACCGGAGCGGATCTATTGTTGCTCGGGATGGTCGATTTTGATATTATTCTGGGCATGGACTGGTTGTTGCCCCACTATGCTATTCTTGATTGTTACGCCAAGACCGTGACGCTGGCTATGCCAGGCATTCCACGTATTGAGTGGAGTGGTACTCTAGATCACACCCCTAGCCGTGTTATTTCCTTTCTCAGAGCTCAGCGTATGGTTGAGAAGGGGTGTGCTGCTTATCTAGCTTATGTGCGGGATGTCACTATTGACACTCCTTCTATTGATTCCGTTCCAGTGGTACATGATTTCGCTGATGTATTTCCAGCTGATCTCCCGGGCATGCCGCCCGACAGAGATATTGATTTTGCTATTGATTTGTTGCCGAGCACTCAGCCCATTTCTATTCCACCGTACCGTATGGTTGCTCTTGAGTTGAAGGACTTGAAGGATCAGTTACAGGAGTTGTTGGGTAAGGGTTTCATTCGACCCAGTGTTTCACCTTGGGGTGCTCCTGTGTTGTTTGTGAAGAAAAAGGACGGTTCTATGCGAATGTGTATTGACTATCGTCAGTTGAACAAAGTTACAGTGAAGAACCGGTATCTTTTGCCTCGCATTGATGATTTGTTTGACCAGTTACAGGGTGCACAAGTGTTCTCTAAGATTGATTTGTGCTCTGGTTATCATCAGCTGAAAATTCGGAAGCCAGACATCCCGAAGACTGCCTTCAGGACTCGATATGGTCACTACGAGTTCCTCGTGATGTCTTTTGGGCTGACTAATGCCCCATCAGCCTTTATGCATTTGATGCACAGTGTTTTCAGGCCATATCAGGACTCGTTCTTGATAGTTTTCATTGAAGACATTCTAGTATATTCCCGGAGTGGGGAAGAGCACGAGCAGCATTTGAGGATAGTGCTTCAGATTCTTAGGGAGAAGCAGCTATATGCCAAGTTCTCTAAATGTGAATTCTGGTTGAGTTCAATGGAATTTTTAGGCCACGTGGTGTCGAGCGATGGTATTCGAGTGGATCCGAGGAAGGTGGAGGTCGTGCAGAGTTGGCCCAGACCCTCCTCCGCTACTGAGATTCGTAGTTTCCTTGGTTTGGCTGGATATTATCATCGTTTCGTAAAGGGGTTCTCTTCGATCGCAACACCTATGACCAGATTGACCCAAAAGGGTGCCCCATTTCAGTGGACAGACGAGTGTGAGGCGAGCTTCCAGAAGCTCAAGACAGCTTTGACTTCGGCCCCTATCTTGATGTTGCCTACATGTTCGGGGTCCTATAAAGTATATTGTGATGCCTCACGAGTTGGACTCGGTGCAGTATTGATGCATGATGGTAGGGTGATTGCCTACGCGTCCAGACAGCTGAAGTTACATGAGAAGAACTATCTTGTTCATGATCTGGAGCTAGCTGCCATTGTTCATGCCTTGAAGATTTGGCGTCATTACTTGTATGGGGTTCCTTGTGAGATCTACAATGATCACCGGAGCTTGCAACACTTGCTTAAGCAGAAGGACCTGAATATGCGTTAGAGGAGATAGTTGGAGCTACTGAAGGACTATGATATTACCATTCTCTATCATCCGGGCAAAGCTAATGTAGTTGCCGATGCCTTGAGCCGTCAGGCAGAGAGTTTGGGGAGTTTGGCATATCTACCAGCTTTGGAGAGGCATATGGCGATGGATGTTAAGGCTTTAGCAAGGCAATTTGTTAGACTGGATCTTTCGGAGCCCAGCCGGGTTCTGGCTTGAGTGGTTTCTCGGTCTTCACTATTTGACCGCATCAGGGAGTGTCAGTTCGACGACCCTCATTTGCTTGTCCTCCAGGATAGAGTTCAGCGTGGTGATGCTCGAGATGTTACCATTGGGGATGATGGAGTTATGAGGATGCAGAGGCGTATCTGTGTGCCCAATGTAGATGATCTTCGAGAGCTGATTCTAGCAGAGGCACATAGCTCGCGGTATTCCATCCATCCGGGTGCCGCGAAGATGTATCAGGACTTGAGAAAGCATTACTGGTGGAGGCGGATGAAGAGGGATATAGTTGATTATGTCTCTAGATGCCTCAACTGCCAGCAGGTGAAGTATAAGCATCAGCGTCCGGGTGGATTGATGTAGCAGAATTGAGATTCCCGAGTGGAAATGGGAGCGCATCACCATGGACTTTGTATCTGGACTTCCACGGATCGTTAGGAAGTTTGATTCCATTTGGGTTATTGTGGATCGGCTGACCAAGTCCGCCCATTTTATACCGGTGAGCACTACTTATTCATCGGAACGACTGGCGGAGATCTATATCAGGGAGATAGTTCGGCTGCATGGTATTCCAGTTTCCATCATTTCGGATAGAGGCACTCGGTTCACTTCACGGTTCTGGAGAGCCGTACAGCAGGAGTTAGGTACTCGGGTAGAGCTGAGCACAGCCTTTCACCCCCAGACTGATGGGCAGTCCGAACGCACTATTCGGATTTTGGGGGATATGCTCTGTGCGTGTGTGATTGAGTTTGGAGGTTCATGGGATCACTTCTTTCCACTGGCAGAGTTTGCTTATAACAACAGCTACTAGTCTAGTATTCAGATGGCACCGTTTGAGGCTCTATATGGTAGGAGGTGCAGGTCTCCCATGGGTTGGTTCGAGCCGGGCAAGGCCAGACTGCTAGGTACTGATATGGTCCAGGATACAAGGTCAAGGTGATTCAGGATAGACTTCGTGCAGCCCAGTCTAGACAGAAGAGTTATGCCTACAAGAAGGTCCGCGATGTGGCTTTTATGGTTGGTGAGCAGGTTCTGCTTGGAGTCTCGCCCATGAAGGGCGTTATAAGGTTTGGGAAGAAGGGAAAGTTGAGTCCTAGATTTATTGGTCCTTTTGAAATTTTGAGGCGTGTTGGAGAGGTTGCTTATGAGTTGGCCTTACCTCCCAGCCTAGCTGGAGTCCATTCCGTATTTCATGACTCTATTCTCCGGAGATACCATGGTGACCCGTCGCATGTGTTGGATTTCACTTCTGTTCAGCTAGACGAGGATCTATCTTATGTTGAGGAGCCAGTGGCCATTCTAGACAGGCATGTCAGGAAGCTAAGGTCAAAGAACATCGCTTTAGTAAAGGTTCAGTGGCGGGGTCAGCCGGTAGAGGAGGCGACTTGGGAGATCGAGCAGGATATGCGCAACCAATACCCTCATCTCTTCACCACTCCAGGTATGTTCTCTATGCTCGTTCAAGGACGAACGAATCTTTTAAGTGTGGGAAGATGTAACGACCCGGCCGGTCGTTTTAGGAAATCACGCCCCGACCCCCAATTTAACTGTTCCCCTAAGTTCATTTCTGCTATTGTGGTTTGCCGGGAGGTCGGTTCTGGAATTCGGAGTGTTTTGGGACACTTAGTCCCTAATTGGGAGCTTTATAGTTGGAAAATGGCCTATAGTCGGAACAATGTTAAGATGACCTCGGAACGGAAATCTGATGGTTGCATTAGCTCCGTTAGGTGATTTTGGGGTTGGGAGCACGTTCGAAATGTATTTTGGAGGTCTGTAGCTCAATTAGGCTTGAAATGCCGAAGTTTGAAATTTTGGCGAATCCGAACGATAGGTGAGATTTTGATCCGGGAGTCGGAATGGAATTGCAATAATTTCCGTAGCTTCGTTATGTGATTTTGGATATGTCTGCAAATTTTCAGGTCATTCGGACATCGTTTGGTCGGGTTTTTGATTGCATGCTGATTTCGAAAGTTTAGATGAAAACTTAGGCTTGAATCCGCTATAATTTTATGTTTTCTGTGTTTAAGGACATGTTTTAATAATTGGAACAAGTTCGTATGGTGACTTGGAGTAGAATTGCATCTTTAGTTGAGGTCACGGGGGCCTCGGGATGAGTTTCGGGTGATTAAACAGAAAAATTTGGATGTTGCAGCAGGCTGGTGCCTGCCTTCTGTTGTTTTCGCTTCTGCGGATATTGGACCGCAGAGGCGAGTCTGCAAAAGCGACATTGGCTTCGTAGGAGCGAGTTTGTGGGAGGCCAAGCTAGTCCGCAGAAGCGGACCTCAGATCGCGGAGGCGGTCACGCAGGAGCGGAAAGCCATCCGCAGGAGTGGGAGTGGGCTGTTTGGGGGTCTTCCGCAAGAGCGGGCAATTTTCTGCATAAGCGGAGTCGCAGAGGCGACTGGGCTTCCGCAGAAGCGGATTTCGAGTAAATAGCCAAGGGCTGCAGAAGCGACCATATGTCAGCAGACGCGGAGTCGCATGAGCGACCTGGAGACCGCAGAAGCGATCTTGCGGAAGCGGATCTAGTTCCGCAGAGGCGGAAATCGGCCTGTGTTTAATGAGCAGTAAGGGTTAAAATTTCAGAACGGTCTAATACGCTAAGGCACCATTTGAGAGGCGATTTAGGGGCGATTTTTAGAGAAACCAAAAGGGTTCATCAGGTAATCATCTATGGACTTAAATTATGTCATTTCCTTGCTAAACTATGGTGTTTTTGACTAAAATTGGAGGAATTAGGGGTGTGTTAATGGAGGTTTTCACCCTAGGCTTGAATTTTAGAAAATCAAGGATTTGAATGGCCAAATGGAGTCCGAATTTAGTAAACTTTATATGTTTAGACTCGTATTGAGACGAGGGTTCCGAATATGTAACTTTCATAATTTTTTTCGAGAACCGTACCGAAAGTCAGGTTTTGGCAACTTGTGGGTTTTGGTGTATTTTGAATTGTTTTGAATGGGTAATGCCCAATTGGCCTATTTTAATGTGATTCAACTGATTTTTATCAGATACTACACCTGTGGATGCCGACATTCGCGGCGAGAGAGTTGTCTCTTAGCGATTTGGTACCGGAGTCGAGGTAAGTGGCTTGTCTAACCTCGTGTGGGGAAACTTTCACCCTTAGGATATTATGTGATAGTTTAAATGCCTTGTACGCGAGGTGACGGGCGTGTACATGCGCTGGTTGTTGTAACACACTTTACTTGAATTGTCGGATTAGTGATATTCCTGTTCTTAGATGATTAAATTGTTACATTTACCCGGTATTCGTTAGAAAAGCATGATTAGATAGGATTTATCGGTCTAATTGCCTAATTGTCTTATTTGAACTTCTTGAAAATTGTTGGTACTAGTTTCGGTGAAGTTGTAGTTAAGCATATTATCCTTTCTCTGTGCGTTTTCCTTATTTGTTGTGATTGGTGGACTGCGAGTTCGATTCCCGCAGATCCCAGGGCTGTGGGTTCGATTCCCAGAGACACGGAGTAATATTGTTTGTGGACCGCAGGTTCGATTCCTGGAGATCCAGGGGCTGCGGGTTCGATTGAGATATGGACTGCGGGTTCGATTCCCGGAGATCCTGAGATCATTGAGACACATCCTGAGGTATTGAGGCATGGGCTGCGGGTTCGATTCCCGGAGACCCAGAGATACTGTTATTGGGACTGCGGGTTAAATTCACGTAGCTCCTGGATTGTTAATTATAGAGTGGGATTGCAGGTTAAATTCCCACAGGTCCTGGACTTGCTGATTGAGTTTTGTTGAGTTGGTTACTTGTTGTTAGCTTAATTGTAGACGGTTGCAGTAATCACTTTATTGTTGTTATTTCAGATTTATTATTATTTAAAATGCTTATTATTGTTATTATTATTTTGTTATTTTTCTCATAGTAGGGCCTTGACCTTCCTCGTCACTACTCCATCGAGGTTAGGCTTGGCACTTATTGAGTACCGCCGTGGTGTACTCATGCTACTCTTCTGCACACTTTTGTTGTGCAAATTCAGGTACATCAGGGCAGGCTCATACTAGGTGATTCAGCAGCACGTTTGGAGACCTCGAGGTATGATTTGCTACGTCCGCGGATTCGGAGGCCCTCCTTCTATTATGATAGTATTAGTAGATGTTTTCCCTCATTTCGTTGTTTTAGACACTCTTGACATATAGAGCCACAGTTGTATTTTCCCTTTTAAGTCTGTGTTACCCGTGGGATTCCGGCTCTTGGTGGTATGTATACAGTGTATTTGACGAGTGTATGTGCCAAGCGGCACGGATTACATTCCTATTTATATCGCTATTTCTTCTTTAAAGTCCATAAACTTGTATATTCCGCAATGTGTTAGGCTTACCTAGTCGCGGGGACTGGGTGCCATCATGACATGTTCACGATTGGTGAACTAGGGTCGTGACAAAACCACACGTCTATACTCAGGACAACCCTAACCAACTGTAATCACCCATACTTGCCACTCCAGATGCGATCATATGATATGCTACACAACCCAAGCACTCGAGACGATGGCATCTATCCACATCAATTGCCCGCAATAACCAAATACCATTAGAAAAAAAAAACTTTTTCATTAGCTAAAGTCATATTCCAACACTTTCATATGCTGCCCAGAGCAACCGAAACATGCCATATACTGAACCCATCTCTCAGATCAACAATTCATGAACCCATTTTCCTTTTGACTAATACCACAACAGATTTTGGAGCCAACCTCGATATTACCGTTCTAACAAGCTAAGATCAAATATGCTCGTACTCATTAATTACTCCAATAATCATTTCAATTGTAACGCACCACACTGGTGATATGATACTCCAACACCGGCCAAAGCCACCACGTGCACAACACAGGCACCAATAAGAAACGATATGAACGCACTCGAATCATGACAACTGACTCAAATAAAAGAGCTGTGATTCAATTCCTCCGTACCATCACAACATAGAACTGAGATCCCATCTCACATCATAGAAATAGAGTACGTGAATACTCCTCGAAAGGTCATAACATCACGTGGCCTTGCCACAACTCATGATTCTATCAAAACACTATTACCCATGAAGCACCTCAGGTCACCATGCTCAGAACGGTCATCCACGCACAGATTTAGGTCTGAACCCAAGCGATCAATCACACCCACGGTGAAACAATTAATATACTATATTTAGTCCTGAAAAGGACACAATGATGTGTTATTCGCCGAGCAATTTCCTTAGAAACCAAGAAGTAATGCATACAAGGTAACATATAAATAAGACTATTTTTCACATCACACTGTTGCGGTATGCAACCCTATCCAGATATCATACCCATGGCGGCGTGCCACCCAATCCATACATATATACCTCACAAAAAGGAAATTCACATCGAGTCAAATGTAGTCCTATGCTCGGCCACACGAAACGCATCCAAAAAGTCCCTCAATACCGGAACTAAATCAATGGTAGAAACCTCTGTACTAACATCCGCCACGAAGGCCCATTTAGCAAAGCAATACCTGCCAGCAATCCGCAGGTCCTTGGGATACAAAACTACACTGTTAGAACATAATCTGATGCACTATGCCACGCAACCATATCACATCAGTATAGAGAACCTGACTTAAGACGACCAGTCTGCAATCAAATATCATAACCCAAATTCATCACATTAAGCAAAGAAATATCCACTAGGGCTTCCAATCTCCAATAACCGCTAAACGGTATCGATACACACGATATACAACCACTGCATTACGAGAACTTCTAGTCTCGAACACATATATAACACACATCAAGCATCCATTCATACCACGAAAGCCATTCAGAAATGTCCCTATGCCATAAATAACTCAATCATTGCAGTCGATCCAATAAGAGAAAACCACAATACCACCGGATATTATCAGTTTACATTACCATTCCCTTTTGAACATATACCCCATCAAATCACTAGAATAGCAGTACCATTTTCCTTAATCACCAGAAAGATTGATTCTCAAATTATCTGCAGCTGCCCGCGCTGCTCAAGAATTTAATGACTTCCCATATATTATGAATTAATCTAAAAAAAAAAACCTTGAACATGCCACTATCAACTTTCCATAACTTATCGAATATACCATACCACACTAAGATAACATGGAAACTTATATTCCTCTCATATGTTGCAAACATCGATGCACTCAACTAGTTAAAGACATTCATGATCCCATATAGAAGAAAAATCATTATACATTCCAAGCTTCGCATACCAAGAGAAAATATACTCATGATCAAACCACGGTAAGACACATCACGAACTCTTTCTCCCAATTCTATTGCACAAACTAAACTGTCTCGTGTCAAAAGCATTACGGACTAGTCTTTGAGCCAAGACGAGGTGATTAGTGGGTGTGGGTGATGACCAGCGGGTTCAAAACCCCGATATATCATTATGTGATGCTGTATTGAGGCGAGACATGTACTCTCCTGTGAGTGCGAGGTCGAATGTGATTGGGGACTATGGCTTATTCTGACCTGATAATACTATACTGTGTTGTTGGCTATGATTGAGCCGGTGAACCTCCAACTTGGATGGTTGTGGATATCTTTGGGCTACGACCCAGTTATTGGGGTCCCGCAAGGATCATTGCTATTGTTTCTATGATATTGACGGGCTATTTCGATACCAGTCCTGAGCTATTACTGTCTAAAATGGTTTTCCAAACTCTGGAGTTTCCAAAACACAGTTTTCTACTAAAAATAATAAAAAGAGATTTCAAATACTATTTCTATGCATGTGAGGCTTGCATTGCATTATAGCTGACTGGTAGTGGATCGGGTTGTGCACCGCAGCATATCATGATATTGTTCTTGGGCTGTAGGATCCCCTCCAAAGTCTTAACCCCCACAGTGAGCATAGGTACCCAAATGGATCGGGCTACGTGCCGTAGCGGTCATACTCATGCATTGCATTGTATTTTAGCTTTACTTTCTATTCTATTCGCTGATATTGTTGGTTATGATACTGCTCATGTTGACAATTGATACAGGATATTGTTGTATAGCCTTGCTTAGTGTTGTATTAGGTTTTCTTACCTTCACTATCTTACCCTTGCTTATTACCACTGAATTGGAAGTACTCACACTACTCCCTACACCTTGTGTGTAGATCCTGGTACATCACAGTAGATCTGACTCTACAGCTGGTTAGGGAGTTACTTTTGGACAGTCAAGGTAGCTGCTAGCGTCTCCAGGACCTGACTCTCCAGTCTATTTTACTTTAAGAGACTATTCTGCACTTACGGTCATACTTGTATATACTATCACCGCTATGTATTCTGTTAGAGGCTCACGACTTATGACTCCTGATTCGGTGGGAGGTTTATATTGGTTTTGGGATGTCAAATCCTGATGTGTTGGATGTTATTTTGTTATACTATCAATGTTTATGCTAAAAAAGAGTAAAGTGAGAGTTGATAGCTCTATGTTATAAATGGTTGGTCGGGCTGGCCTAGCAATATGCTGGGCACCATCACGGCTGGGTTATGTGGTCGTGACAAGTTGGTATCAGAGCCTAGGTTACTAGGCCTCATGAGTCGTGAGTCGGTTGGTAGAGTCTCGTGGATCGATACGGGGACACCTGTATTTATCCTCGGGAGGCTGCAATCCTTTAGGAAACACTTCGCATTTCTTGGAATTCTTATCCTGCGTACTTGATTCAGCTTAAGATATAATTTTTGAAATTCCTTCCACACATTTGTGTACGCATCAAGCACTCAGTAATATGATTGTCTTGATGGCTTGTGATTCCCCGATCGAGGGGCTAGATATAATATATGTGAGTTCATGTTGGGCTAGTCGGGAGGACTTGAGGCCAGATCTTTGTCTATGACTTGAGCACTAAGGTGCTAATTTTGTGAGCTGGTATTATGAAACTTATATGATCGGTATTGCTCCTGATTGTTGAAATGGAGGAGCTGTTAGTTGTTCGACTCTTATTGTACTCTATTGTGTAGCCCCAAGCTATGGACGTGGTGAATATTTATCATATCTCTTAGTTGGAAGGTAAAGTGCCTTACGTGTAGTAGAATGAGTTCAGACTCAGAAAGACTAAAGTGATTATGCTATGTGTATCCCGGTGGAGGGTATTGTACTGAAATGCTAAATTGAGGTTAAAGTAGGTGGGTTGATATTTGGAAGGTATGTGTAATTGAAAGGTATTTGATATGTGTTATGATTCGAGCAGGTGCAACGCATGTTCATGTCTCAATTTTGATAATATGATTCGTATAGTATTGAGACTAATGTTGTTATATGCATCGTGATGTCGTGTCGAGTTGTGAAGGTATTGTTAGGATGGTTTCGGTGATTCTCTGGCACATGGATAGGCCAAATTACAAAGGAAACTCTGTCAAAACTTTTGGAAAATTTGGGAACTTAGAAAAGATTTTGTCACCTAAAGAATGGGCTTAACTGTTGTGTGTGAATGAATACAAGAATTGCAAATGAGTTAAGATTTCTGATGATTGGAGTCTCCGCCAAAGCTTGTAAATGACTTGAGTTTAATCTCACTATAACATTGTGCCATCATTTGAGTAAGAATGCTATGGGTGGCTAAAAGTGCTTTGATGTATGGCTTCGAGCCATGTTGGGGAGGCTGTTATTGATTAATTGATTGCACTGTGGTATGCTAGGTTGGTTCTGCCTCTAAGTATGTTGGGAAAATTCTGATAAAGGTTATAGTGCTTCGTAGATGTGAAGAAATACTAGGATGTTTTGAACTGTTGTTGGTAAAGAATGTTCGGTGTATAGAAAAGAATGATAGCTAATTGTATCTGTATATAATCATGTTCTGCGGTGTCAGAGTTCTAATAAGTCATAAGTGGTTCTGTTCAATAAGACAGTTGAATTACATCTGAATAAGGGTAAAGGACGCCCGAGAATGGTCTTGCGGTGTTCAAGATTTTGCATGTAACAGTCAGGTGTCTTAAGGTTGTGTATGTGGCTAGAGACTGTGGTTTCGTTAGAAGAAATTGAGACTTGCGTCATGTTATGTCAATTATGGGATTCTATGTGTGAGCACGTGATTTTTGCCCTAAGCAATAAAATTCCAAAATTAAAATAAATAATATTTTTGTTTGCAATTACATGTTTGATTGAAATAAAGTGTATTTGTGTGATTGAACAATTAAAAATGAAAATTAGAAAATTAAAAAAAAAAAATAGGTTATGTATTAAATGTCACAAATAAAGGAATTAAAAGAAAATTAGCAAAATACAAATATATGCCGGAAATTAAAGAAAAATAGCAAAAAATGTCAAAACAATATTAGAAAAATTAGAGAAAATAGGAAATGGAAAGAATTTAAATAATTTAAAAAGAATATAAAAAGAGAAAATAAAATACAAGAAGAAATACACAAAAAATAATTAAAAAACATGAAATACACAAAAAAATACAAAAAAACTGGGCCAAATGTTAGAAGCCCAAATGCATCAGCCCAGAGGATTAAAAAATCCGGTCCAATTATTATATAAAATCAATCCTGGTCGTCCATGTACTCAATCCAACGATTGATTTTGAATCTGTAAGATTAAATGAAACGACGCAGCTTCAACGAATCAATCTGGGCCGTCCATCTATCATGATCTAACGGAGATCAATAAGTCTCCACTTAATTTCTAAATGGCACGGTTTTTAAATTCAGATCCTGGCCGTTGATCAAGGATGATCAATCAGGCATCATAAGTATAAAGGGCTTGGTCTCTTTAGAGACCAGCCATTTCCTCTTTACAAAAAACCCTAGCCGTCTCATTGTCTTCTTCTCCACCTTCTTCTCTTCACCGGCCATGGAGACTGGCCTACCTCCATGGCCATCTCCGGCCACTCCCAGCCCCCAAACCTTTCATTTCCTACTTCTTTTCACCAAACCACCCTGAAACCCCAAAGAAACCCCAAAAGCCCCATGTTCTTGAAACTCCGGTCACCGGATTTTTCTCCGGTGACCACCAAACTAAGAGACAGTCATCCAAACATACACCAATGGACCATCTTGCATAGATCTTTAGCCCCATATACTTACTTTCCTTTGAATCTCTTTGAAACTTCTCGAACTTCGAGATTAAACCGACGAAACCCTAACTCCGACAAACCTTACAACCTCACCCCCAAAGACACACTCTCGTGTCTCTAATACCATTCTTTACCACAATACCAAATAAAGACTTCAATTTTGAAGTCTGAAGTCTGAAAAAGAAAAGAAAAAGAAACTGGAAAAAGAAAAGAACAAGAAAAAGAAAAGTAAATGGGGAAGCATGAGACAAATCCTGCGAGCTAAGTCCCCTCTCCCTCTCTTTGTTTCTATTTTCGACTGTTAAGCATGTTTTTTAGTGATTAACTCTATTTTCTTTGATTTAGTTGTAATTAGTTGCATGATTAGTTTAGCTTCTTTCTTTTGACATGTTTCCTGTTATAATTTTGTTTCTATTAGCATATCTTATGATATTTTCTAAAATTCTTTTTAATGACATACTTCATTAGTCTATTGATAATCCTGTTTATTACACTTGACTAGTATACTCGAGCCTTTTTAAGGTTTTTGTGAGTTTAAGAATGAATGAATTTTGAATATGTCTCTTTATGTTTAATTTGTTATACTATGCGTGAATCTGAGTTGTGAGTTGTTTAATTGAAATTCAGCCATATTCAAATTTCTCTCCGAGTTTTGATTAGATGATAAATGATTTCTTATTTTGGCTATGTGTGCAAATTGATATAAGAAGGCTACATTTGTGATAAATTCATGTTTTAGATTACAATTAGTCTTATTATGCTTTAGGGGTATTGGTTATAGCTGTGATAAATAAGTAATTAGATAATTGGATAATGTTTAACTATGTTAATTGGCTAAAAATGAAAATGGTCTAAAAATGGCTACAATATAAAGAGTGGTTTGTGCTGAAACTGGCCAACTCTATAACCGGCTAAGTTCCGTAAGTTTGAACCTAATCTAAGTAGCCAATGAATAACAAAAGTGACTAATTTTGCAAAGCCAAGTCCAAACACTGGACTGGCTAAATCTGAAAAGGTTTAGACTTAGAAAATAAGCAGGCTAGTCCTGCAAATCAATTAAAATAAACAATAATAAAAGATACCTCTTAAAAGAGGTCAAAATTGAAAGAAAATTAAAGTTCAAATCTGGCTAAGTCTTAAATGACTTATAATAACTGGCTAGTAGTTAAATAAGGCATAAAACTATACATCCAGACCTTAGATAGGTCGGGTAAATACTAATTAATAATAGGGGCATAAAAAGAATAAAAAATGGCATAATTGTAGATTTAATAGAGCCTATAGGGACAAATCAAACATTTAGGCCTAGTATTTCTGCAATAATGCACAAAACAAAGGGTATAATAGTCCCAACAAAAAGGCTTAATGGTTAATAACCTTAGCAAGTGAGGGTACTATAGTAATAGGCCCCTAATAGAAGCCAATAGATCCCCCTAGAACCTTCCAACAAAGGCTAGAAGCATTTTTGAATCTGGAAAGAGTACTAAAGTGTAATAAACAAAAAAATTAAGGGTAGGGAATTGGGAATAAGATTTTCAAATTTCCCCCCCAAAATTTCATCACTCACATCTATAAATAGTATTTAATTAAGCCTGAATAAGGGCTGGATTTTTAAGAATTCGGAGAAATACTTCTGAAATTAAGAAAACTATTAGATTCTAAGAGTAATTTCTAGGTATTTGTTGAGCACTATTCTGAAAATCAACTAGGAATACTCTGTTATCTCCTGTTTGTTGGATTTCTACTGGTTTTCTTCAAGTTTTGTTATTTGGATTGCTATTTGTTGAGCTTGGAATTCCTCTTCGACTGTTTGATTCAGCTGTGCTTGTTGTTTTGATTCATTTCTGCTGTTGTTGCTTTGCTGCTGTGATCAACTGATTATTCATTTCATTTACTTCCCTTAGACTCATAAGAGTTCTTTTGCTGAATCAGGTACGCAGCTTCTACTCGAGCAATGTAACTGAAGTTGATTTGAAGAAATGAAAAACATGATTTGATTTAAAAGCGTATTCTGTTATTTGTTTCTTATTTTTCAATGTATAAGTAGATAATCTGTAATTTTTATAGAAAATGGTTGTATAAGTAGTACATATGAAGCATGAGCTGATGCTGGAAAACAATGTAATAGAGTAGTATGTAGATTAGAGTAGTAGTAGTAATCGTAATCACCTAGACTTACCTAAAATAGGTTAATAACTTAATTAACTCACCTAATTTTGAAAACAGGTTCATAATAGATATATAACCATAACTACACTCTGAATTAGCATGTGATAGTCAGTTTGATACCAATTCGTTCACCTTAAACAATTTAATAGCAATTAAAAAATTACACAAAACCAGTAGTCAAACACGAAGCTAATAATCATGTGATTAATCAAATTCATCACACAATCAGCCTATTGTTTTAATACAATTAGTCTCCGATAATAAAAAAAGTATGAGTTGTAATTAGTAAATTATTAAACAATAAATCTGATTCATATAGTTAAGTAATGTTCTATCACCGTTAGTCAATAATTAATCGGTTTTCAGTAGTTTAGAAATTAGTTGATAAAAATATAAAAACAAAGGAAGTCTGTTAGTCAAATTCAATTTGTATTAGATAGCTGTGACTCGAAATTGGTACTGTTAATTTTGTACTATTTCTTCTCTTCATAAATAAATACATTTTTAGTTTACTCTCTTCTGATTCTAAATACATGTGTATATAATGAATTTCTATTTCTATTTCTCCTTTTCAATCTCGTTTGATCTGGGCCTAACGAATAACACAGGCCTGGATACAATTAGATCAGTTGGGCTTCTGAACAAAGGCTCCAGCATAATCTGGGTTTCTGAAACCCAGATACAAAAGCTGGTCGGTTAAATGTGAGCCCAAATGTCCAGGCCCAGTAGTATAAATGATAAGGCCTTGACTTACTTCTGAAATTATAATTATAATTAAAATGATTAGGGAAAAACCAATGGTAGAAAATATAGTTATTTACTAGGATTGGACTGTAAAAATTGAGTGGGACGAGCCTCGTATGAAAACAAAATAGCGGGGCACCCATATAAACAAATAATAATATGATAGACTCGAGAAGGTCGTTAACAAATTCCACGGCCTTTCCAAAAGAATAACAAGCCGTTAGACACCATAGGCACGATTCTAAAATATACTTTTCCCTAATACGAGTGCACATCTAATGTGACTCAAATCATAAATCTCGGCGAAGCCGAAACGTGTTAAGAGTCACAGGCGTGCTGGTTGCGGTGTCACTCGAAATACATTTTCGCAACGTCGCAATTCATAAAATATATAAAGTGAAACACGTACACATTGTTAAAAAGCATATAGTTAACTCAATTAAAATCAAGAATGACAGTTGAGCGACCGTGCTGAAACCACGGAATCCTGGAGTGCCTAATACCTTCTCCCGCGTTAACAGAATTCCTTATTCGGATTTCTTATTGCATGGACTATTAATCAAAGTCAACTTCCTCGGATTCGGGATTAACCGATGACTTGGGACACCATTATTTTCCCAAGTGACGACTCTGAAATTTTTAATAAAATCCCGTATCGATTGTCCTTAAATTGGAAAAACTCCTTCCTCGTTGTTATTATATCCTTTCCCGAGGTATTTATAATTATCGAGGTATACCTTATTCTCCTATTCAGGAAAATAAAAAATGTAGTAAAAAGGGAGGTGTGACAGCTCTGGCAACTCTGTTGGGGAGAAGCAACCCAGAACTTCGATTCAGGGTTACAGAATTTGAGCTCATTAGAATTGTCGTTCTTGATGTTATTTGACTTCATTGTATGCTTTGATCAATGTGCTACGTGTTTTTATCGCTTTGATATTACGTGGATTGTATATATCGAATTGTGGCGATAACCCTTCTCTTCTTTACCTCCGGGGATGTGCTTACTGGTTGGGACTCCCCTTTCTGCTAAGTTATACCAAAATAAGAAATAGAGGCCGGATAAGTCACAAAGCCGAACGACCCCTCAGGTCCTCGGTACGTAGCCCCCTCCTCAGTCCGAGTTTCCCACTCGGGTACACGGTCTAGAACCGTATGAAACAATAAGATATTGAACATAGGTCTAGGATAATTATTTGCATCATAACTGACTTAGGGGACTCAACACAGGGGTTGGGTCCGTCTAGGACAGATGACCCGGAATATTAAAGATCGAGCATATTATATGTCGCATTTTAATTGTTCTAGATCATTATGCGGACCGGAAAAATTCTTGAAAAACAAAAGAAAGAGAAATTTTGGAATAGAAATATTGAAATATTAGCGAAATGCTGTCTAAATTCGAAAAGAAAAAAAATCTGAAAAATAGGAGGAACAATGTTGTTGAAATAATTGGTCACATAATTTAACAGAACTACGCAGGTTTGATTCTCGTCATTAGGTGGGATACGTAGGCAACCCTCGTCGGGTCCAACCACCCTTTTAGAAAATGACCAAAAAATATTGAGCTTTAGTTTCAAATGATCGAAGTGATTGCTGTTTTTGGAAATAGCTGAATGTTCCGAAAGGACACCGGAAAGCTGTTTTGGTAAAAATGGCCACTCTGAAATCATGTCTTTTTCTTTCAAAATAAATAGCCTGAAAAGGCTAATTCTTTCAAAAAATGAAAAAATGTCCTTGAAACAATATTTTTCCTTTTCTGAATAAAATCACCTTTAATAAATGTGCAGGATGAGCATAGTACAAAATGAACCCTTCACTTTAATGAATAAAATCCCTTTGGAGTTGAGGCTATGGTGGAATGATATGGGTCAAGATGGACAAGCTTGGGTCAAATGCTATCTAAAGGATCTTACGGGGTTGATGGACATAATTCCCCGTGGTGACATTATTCGTGCACTTGTCACATGTTGGGATCCCGCACATAATGTTCTACACTTCTCAGACTTTGAGCTCACTCCTACCTTAGAGGAAATTGCTTATCATATTGGGAAAGACGAGGTTCCCCTGGCAGAAAAATACCCAGTGGCTCCGAGGGCAATAACAGTGCACAGATTCCTCGACTCTCTGAAAATTGCCAGGAACGTCCATAACGAAGACGTGGCTAATATATTTTGTTCTTTAAGTTTCATCTACAGCAGATATGGTCATATCGGGGGATTCAATGACCCTACGAACAAGCTCTGCAGTAAATCGAACCGAGTCAAGTGGGAAGAGCATAGAAGATTTGCCTTTATAGTGGCGTTCCTCGGATTAGTCATATTCCCGAGGAAAGATGGAAACATTGATACAACGGTCGCGGGGATGGCCAGTACTCTTCTTGTGCAAGATAATACCACACTGGAACCAATGATTATAGGTGATATCTTCCGTGCCCTCACATCCTGTAAAGCGGGGCATGACTTCTTTGAAGGTTGCAATTTGATTCTCTAGATTTGGTTGATAGAACATTTGTGTCGTCACCCTCCATTCTCGAGTTATGGGTCGTCTGAGAAGACGTGTCTTGAGGAGTTTTATATGAGAGAAAAAGAAGTTAAGTTGCCGGAAGGAGCAAAAGGTTGGATTTCATACTTGCGATCGTTGACTTCCAGCCAAATTGATTGGGCATACAGATGGATGCCCCTCGACGAGGTGATATACATGCCAACCGAAAGGTCGCATTACTTGATCATGGGTCTTAAAAGCATTCAACCTTATGCACAGTACAGGGTACTATGACAACTTGGGAGATATCAGGTTATACCAAAAGACAGGGATCTCAGCTTACAAGCAGTAGAAATCAGTCTGGACGGACAATTCCCGGAAGCAAAGATTCGACAGATTTGGAATGAATACCAAAGCTTGAAGGTAGACACTTGTGTGGGAAACCGAGCTCAGGGAGAAGTATCGCCAGGGTATGCTGCATGGTATCGCTGGGATGTCGAGCAAGATAGACCAATGAAAAGGCCTCACATTCAAGAATTGGCCGAGCAGTCTAAGGATCAAAGAGATTGGGTAGCCAGAGAAAATGTGTATAGAGCCAAGATTAGCTTGCTAGAGAAACAATTTCGAGATCTCAAATTCGAGAGCGGCTTACAAGCGGCATCCGATGAGGGAGAAAAGAAGCAACTGAGAAAAGAGAATGAAATCTTAAAGGCTCAAATTGCAAAGATGAAAATTGCAGCCGAAAACCCAGTTCGCCTAGCCCGAGAAGAGAAATTAATTGAAAATCTTCGGCGCAAAGTGAATGACTATAGCTTCGATCTTGATAAAGCAGAAAAGAAGTTAGTCGGGGTTCGGAGAAAACTGGCCAGAAATGCCGAGGAAAGAGCTAGAGTGGTTCAGCAATTACAAGATGAACACAAGGTTGAGGTAGCTCGATTAAGAAAGAAAGTCATTACAGCCAAAGTCAAAAGTAGCAAGCAAACCAAATAGTTTGAAGTAGAGAGAGAACATTGTTACATGGCTATGGCTCGGTTAGAATTTGAGCTACAACAACTACAAAAGGAGAACCAACAAACCTTAGACGCTCGCGCCAAACAGATTAGCAGGCTGCTTCAGGAAAAAGGGGTCATCCGAGAAAGAATTGTCAACATTGCTCAGTACATCACAAGAAAATGCCAGTTATGTGAAGATATGTCCCAGGCAACATTCACATCAGCAGTAAAGTTCATTGTAAAGCAAGTAATGTCTGACCTAGATAAGCTCCAAAGGGGATTAGCATATAGGCCCACGGCAAGACCGAACGACGTCTCGTGGGCACTAGGAGCATTAATGTATTCGTAGGGCATGCATTTTGTATTTGTATTTCTTCTGCATTTGTAGTACAACATCATTTGTAGTCGATGTTTTCGAGTATCAATGAAAAATTCAAAAGAAGTTGTTGTTATTTTCTTTCCATTTTTATACAAATTGTCTGGGCGATAGGCAAACATGTAGAAACGGAAAACAAAAACAAAAATGAAAAAATAGGAAAAGAAGAAAACAAGAAAAAAATGAATAGAAAAACAATAAAAAACAGAAAAGAAAATGGTGGTTCAAGGAGGAATAAATGCCGGAATGATGCATAATGATCAAGGCAAAAGTTGTGATTTTAATCATTATATTTACCCCTTATGAGCTAACTATTAACGAGTTTTGTTGTTGATGAGTATCAGATTTTCAACTGGCAACTGGCATTCTGGAATATCACAATTACAATACACGTTCAAAAGCTATGTCTAAGGCAGTAACTCAGGAGATTGAACCTACCATCATGGACTCGGTACAGGAAGAAGAGGTTTTAGATGTTGCGGGTATGAACTAAGGCAGCAAATGTCAGAAATGTACCAGGCCTGGTCTAGGGGTCAACCTTTGCCTACCTATCCAGCCAATCCCGCATACGTCCCTCCCATAAATCCAAATCCTAAACCACCTACCATGAACTGATCCTCCACGTACCCAAATTACCAACACTACTGAGCCAAAACTTCCAAACCCACCACCCAAAAACCTTGACCAATCAGTCCAATGTGAATATTATTCTGGGGCATCGGGACATGATACTGAAAAGTTTTGGCACTTGAATTCTGCCATACATGAGCTTATTGATACCAGGAGGATCGAGGTGCAGGCTCCAGAAACTCCCAATATCACACAGAACCCATTGCCAACCCATCATGAGATGCACATGATAGAGTTGGAACAGAGTGAGAGTAGTAAGAAACCTTCTCAATCACTGATGATGATAAAAGCCAATAGCAAAGTGGGAGGAGAGGTTGAGAAAGAGAAAGCGTCAGCTGAATTGCCAATAAAGAACCCATCAGTGGTCGAGGCCATGAAAGTAGAACTGCCGGGAGCCAAGCCTTTGTTGACCGTGAAGGGAGCTTATGTCAAGCCTGTGGTTATCAAACCGGTGGTGCAGATGCCAGTTGTAAACAATAAAGCCATACCTTGGAACTATAACAAAGTTACAGCGACGTATAATGGGAAGGAGGTTACAGGAGAAGTCAATGAAACACATGGCCTAACTTGCTCCGGGCGATGCTTTGCCCCGGAAGAGTTGAGGAAGACAAAAGTAGTAAAGGAGAATCCGAATCATGTAAAGAAGGCAATTACTGAAGAAGAAGCGGAAGATTTCCTAAAAAAGATGAACGCTCAAGACTATTCAATAGTAGAGCAGTTGAAAAAAATGCCTCCACAGATTTCATTGTTATCATTGCTAATCCATTCTGAAGAGCACAGGAAGGCGTTGATGAAAATTCTGAACGAAGCACATGTACCCGAGAAAATTTTAGTATGCCATCTTGAGAAAATCACGAATAAGATATTTGAGACAAACAAAATAACATTTTTAGATAATGAGCTGCCGCTTGAAGGAACGGAGCATAACAAAGCACTATATCTCATAGTCAAGTGTGAAGAATCTGTGGTTACCCGTTTTCTGGTAGACAACGGGTCAAGTGCCAACATTTGTCCACTCTCAACTTTGGGAAAGCTGAAGGCCAATCTTGATAGAATTCTTCGAAACAGTGTGTGTGTACGGGGCTTTGATGGAAAAGGCAAGAATACTGTAGGGGACATTGTGCTGGAAATTACTATCGAACCGGTGGACTTCATAATGCAGTTCTAAGTGCTAGATGTTGTTGTTTCTTACAATCTGTTATTGGGATATCCGTGGATCCACGCGGCAAAAGTTGTACCATCTTCTCTGCATCAGATGGTGAAATTTGAATGGGAACAACAAGAGATCATAGTGCATGGAGAGAATGATGTCTACAACACTATAACACCGTTCGAAGAAACTGAAGGGGACAAGGGCCCGTGGGTATATCAAGTCATGGATGCTGTGGTGGTTAATAAAATACCCGAAGGGGAGAACATGCCAATTCCTATAGTGGCTCCTACAGTAGTAATGGTAGCTAAGGAAATGATAAGAAATGGGTTTGCACCTGGGAAAGGTTTGGGAGTAACTCTACAATGGATAACACAATCAGTCCACTTACCGGGAAATAATGACACTTTTGGCCTGGGTTTTAAGCCTACTGTTGCCGACATCCAAAGAACCAAGAAAATTAAGAAGAAAATTTGGTCCCTCCCAAAACCTATTCCAAAACTATCCGATTACTTTACTAGGCCTGGTACACGAAGACATTTGGCGACTGCTATGCCAAGTTATGCTTAAATAAGACCAGATGCGGAGCTCCTAGCAAGGTTCGAGATGCTGTTTGTGGATGTAAATATGTTGGAGATGGGTGAGGGAACGAGTAAAATGGATGTTCAGTACGTGGGACCCAGCATTGCACTTAATAACTGGGAAGCTACTCCTCTTCCGATCATGAGGGAGTTGTGGTAGTTAGCCTCAAATATTTCATTTCCCCAGAGCTGTTTTGTTTTGTAAACCCATCAAAAACAAATGTATCCAATGTCTGCTATCTTTTTGAAAAATCAATGAAATGTAATTTCTTTCTTTGTTCCATTTTTGCCTTATTTTATTTTTCTTCTTTTCTCCATTTCAATATTTGCTGATTCCAATGATATGTCATGCATGAAGTTTTCCTGGTCTAGTCTTGATAATCAAATAGTTATACAGAAAATTTAAAGTGAACATGAAGTAGAATATGAGGATGAGGAAATACTGGAGGAAATGAATAAATATTTGAATCAATATGAGGAAAAACCCAAACTGAACTTAAATGAGACAGAATCTATTAATCTGGGGAGTGAGGATAATGTCCGGGAAACAAAAATCAGTGTACATTTGGAGGCTTCCCTCAGAGAAGATCTAATCAAGTTGTTACATGAGTACAAGGACATATTTTCTTGGTCCTATGATGACATGCCCGGACTCAGCAGTGATCTCGTGGTACATAAATTACCCATTTACCCAGAATGTCGGCCGGTAAAACAGAAGCTAAGAATGTTTAAAACAGACATCAGTGTGAAAACAAAAGAAGAAGTTAACAAGTAAATCGAGCCGAAGGTCATACGGGTTACTAAATATCCCACCTGGTTAGCAAATGTTGTGCCAGTTCCGAAGAAGGATGGAAAAACCAGGGTGTGTGTTGATTACAGAGACCTCAACAAGGCCAGTCTAAAGGACGATTTTCCATTGCCAAATATCCATATACTGATTGACAATTGCGCCAAGCATGAATACTATATTGTGTTGTTGGCTATTATTGAGCTAGTGAACCTCCTACTTGGATGGTTGTGGATATCTTTGGGCTACGAGCCAGTTATTGGGATCTCGCGAGGATCGTTGCTATTATTTCTATGATATTGACATGCTATTTTGATACCAGTCCTGAGCTATTACTGTCTAAAATGGTTTGCCAAACTCTGGAGTTTCTGAAACATTGTTTGCTACTGAAAATGATAAAAAGCGATTTCAAATACTATTTCTGTGCTTGTGAGGGTTGCATTGCATTATAGCTGACTGGTAGTGGATCGGGCTGCACCCCGCAGCATATCATGATATTGTGTTTGTGCTGTAGGAGCACCTCCGGAGTGCGAACCCCCCAGTGAGCACGGGTACCCAAATGGATCGGGCAACACGCCGTAGCGGTCATACTTATGCATTGCATTGCATTTTAGCTTTACGTGCTATTATGTTAGCTGATATTGCTGGTTGTGATACTACGCATGTTGACAATTGATACAAGATATTGTTGTATAGCCTTGCTTAGTGTTGTATTGGGTTTTCTTACCTTTGATGTCTTACCCTTGCTTATTACCACTGAGTTGGAAGTACTCACACTACTCCCTGTACCTTGTGTGCGGATCTAGGTACATCACTGCAGAGTTGACTCTACAGCTGCTCGGGGAGTTTCTTTTGGACAGTCAAGGTAGCTTCTAGCGTCCATAGGACCTGACTCTCCAGTCAATTTTACTTTCTTAGACTATTCTACACTTACGGTCATAGTTGTATACACTATCACCGCTATGTATTCTTTTAGAGGCTCAAGACTTATGACCACTGATTCGGTGTGAGGTTTATACTGGTTTTGGGATGTCTAATCCCGATGTGTTGGATGTTATTTCATTATACTATCATTGTTTATGCTCAAAAAGGGTAAAGTGAGAGCTGATAGCTTTGTGTTATAAATGGTTGGTTAGGCTGGCCTACCAATGTGCTGGGCACCATCACAACTGGGTTTTGGGGTCGTGACAAGTTGGTATCGGAGCCTAGGTTCCTAGGCCTCATGAGTCTTGAACCAGTTGGTAGAGTCTCGTGGATCAGTACAGGGATGCCTATATTTATCCTCGGGAGGCTACAGACCTTTAGGAAATAGTTCACATTTCTTGGAATTTTTATCGTGCGTACTGGATTCAGCTTGAGATATAATTTTTGAAATTCCTTCCACACGTCTGTGTACGCATCGAGCGCTCAGTAATATGATTGCCTTGATGGCTTGTGATTCCCCGATCGAGAGACAATATATAATCTCTGTGAGTTCATGTTGGGCCAGTCGGGAGGACTTGAGGCCAGATCTTTGTCTATGACTTGAGCACCAAGGTGCTGATTTTGTGAGCTGGTATTATGAAACTTATATGATCGGTATTACTTTTGATTGTGAAAATGGATGAGCTGTTAGTTGTTCGAATCTTATTGTAATTTGTTGTGTAGCCGCGAGCTATGGGCGTGGTGAATATTTAACATATCTCTTAGTTGGAAGGTAAAGTGCCTTACATGTAGTAGAACGAGTTTAGACTCAGAAAGAATAAAATGATTATGCTATGTGTATCCTGGTGGAAGGTATTGTACGGAAATGCTAAATTGAGGCGAAGTAGGTGGTTTTATTCTTATGTGTAATTGAAAGGTATTTGATATGTGTTATGATTCGAGCAGCTGTAGCGCATGTTCATGTATCAATTTTGATAATATCATTCGTGTAGTACTGAGACAAATGTTGTGATATGCATTGTGATGTCGTGTCGAGTTGCGAATGTATTGTTAGGATGGTTTCGGTGATTCTCTAGCAAGTGGATAGGCCAAATTACAAAGGAAACTCTGTCAAAATATTCGGAAAATTTGGGACTTAGAAAAGATTTTGTCACCTAAAGAATGGGCTTAACTGTTGTGTGTGAATGAATACAAGAACTGCAAAAGAGTTAAGATTTCTGATGATTTGAGTCTCCGCCAAAGCTTGTAAATGACTTTAGTTTAATCTCACTATAACATTGTGGAATCATTTCAGTAAGAATGCTATGGGTGGCTAAAAGTGCTTTGATGTATGGCTCCGAGCCAAGTTGGGGAGGCTGTTATTGATTAACTGATTGCACCGTTGGGTGCTATGTTGGTTCTGCCTCTAAGTATGTTGGGAAAATTCGGATAAAGGTTAGGGTGCTTCGTATATGAGAAGAAATACTAGGATATTTTGAACTGTTATTGGTAAAGAATGTTCGGTGTACAGAAAACAAAGATAGCTAATTGTATCTGTATGTAATCATGTTCTGCGATGTCAGAATTCTAACAAGGCACGAGTGGTTTTGTTCAATAAGACAATTGAATTACAGTTGTATAAGGGTGAATGACGCCCAAGAATGGTCTTGCGGTGTTTAAGATTATGCTTGTAACAGTCAGGTGTCTTAAGGTTTTGTGTGTGGCTAGAGACTGTGGTTTCGTTAGAAGAAATGGAGACTTGCGTTATGTTATATTAATTATGGGATTCTATGTTTCCATATTGGAGGTATTGATAACGAACTTTGAATCGCATGAAGTTCTTCAAAATAAAGTATTGTAGAATGTGGTACTTCTGGGAAACATCTGAGCAAGCATTCAGTGGCCTATGGGTCCTAGACCGTGTGTTCTTCTGTATAAGTCTGGTGTGGTAACCTAAGTTGAGGTATTGTGGCGTTACAGTAAGGGCTAATAATAAATTAAAGATGAATCGGAAAGGAAATTGGGTAAATGGAATAGCTTGATAATAAACCGAAACAGTATGGTAAGGATACGATTAATTCCTGGTGTGTGTTTGAACTAATGAGTCTTGCAGGTAGTGTGCAATAAAGCTCTTGAGTGCTGGCAGTTGTGTAACTCGATATGGGTCGAAGGACTCAGTCTTGGCGGTTTAACTCATGGAATGGAATTGGGAGAAAGAGTATGTGATGTATTTTACCGTGGTTTGAAAATGAGTGTATTTCCTGTTGGTATGCGAAGTTTGGATGTGTAATGAGTTTTTTTCTATATGGGATCACGAAAGTCCTTGACTAGTTGAGTGCGTTGATGTTTGTGGCGTAGGAAAGGGATAGGAGTTTCCATGTTATCTTAGTGTGGTATGGTATATGCGATGTGTTATGGGAAGTTGATAATGGCATGTTCAAGGTTTTGAGATCAGTTCATAATATATGGAAAGTCATTAAAATTCTTGAGCAGCGCGGGCAGCTGCAGTTGGTTTAAGAATCGATCTTTCTGGTGATTAAGGAAAAATGGTACTGCTATTCTGGTGATTTGACAGGGTATATGGTCAAAAAGGACAAAGTAATGTAAACTGATAATATCTAGTGGTATGGTGGTATTCTCTTGTTGGATCGACTGTGATGATTGAGTTGTTGATGGCGTAGGGAAAATTGTGAATAGATTTCGTGGTATGAATGGGTGCTTGATGTGTGTTATGTATTCGTACAGTGGAGTGTGGAATTAGGCATAGTGATTCATGTGTTATATATGTGTTGGCGACTTGAATTTCTCGTAAATCCGCCTACGCAGTGGTTGTATATCGAGGGTATCGGCACCGTTTAGCGGTTGTTGGAAATTGGAAACACTAGTGGCTCTCTCTTTGATTGACATGATGATATTTGATTGCAGACTCATTGTCTAGACTAATGTGATGGACTATGTCGGAAAATTCCACAAATTGCATAGTAGAGTGCATCATATTATGTTCCAGCAGGGTAGTTGTACCCCAGGACCAGCGGACGGCTGGTAGGTATTGCTTTGTCAGTTGGGCCTTCGTGGCGGATGTCAGTGCAGAGGTTTCTACCATTGATTCAGTTCTTGTATTGAAGAACTTTGTCAGATGCGTTTCTTGTGGCCGAGCTTGAGGCTATATATGTTTATTGTAATGAGCAACTTGACTCGATGTGCATTTCCTTTTACGAGATTTATGCGTGGATCGGGTGGCACGCCGCCACGGGTTATTTTGATCAGGTGGCACGCCGCCACAAGTATGGTATCTGGATCTGGTGGCACGCCGCCACGGGTATTTTATTTGGAGTGGGTTGCACACTACGACCGTGTGATATGGAGAATATTTTTCTATATCTTACCTTGTATACAATACTTCCTAGTTTTTGAGGAAAGTCGGTGTTGGGTGTCGCTCGGTGAATGGCGCATCGGTTGTGTCCTTACAAGATTTGATAGTGTATATTAATTATTTCACCGTGGGTGAGACTAATTGCTTGAGTTCAGATCTAAATCTTTGCGTGGCTGACTATTTTGAGCATGATGACTTGAGGTGTTTCATGGGTAATAGTGTTTGGAGGGAATCATAAGTACTGGCAAGGACATATGATGTTATGACCTTTCGAGGAGGATTCAGATACTCTATTTCTATAATGCGAGACGGGATCTCCAAACTATGTTATGATGGTACGGAGGAATTGAATTACAGCTCTTTTGTTTGACTTAGTTGTCATGATTTGAATATGTTCAGACGTTTCTTATTGGAGCCTGTGTTGTGCTCGTCGTGGCTTAAGCCGGTGTTGAGGTGTCATATCACCAATGCGGTGTGTTATAATCGAAATGATTGTTGGAGCCATTAATGAGTGTGAGTATATGTGATTTCAGCTAGTTAGAAAGGTAATATCGAGGTTTAGCTCCGAAATCTATTGTGGTATCAGTTAAAAGGGAAATGGATTCATGAATGGTTGACTTGAGAGATAGATTCGATATGTCGCGTGTTCGATTGCCGTGGGCAGTATATTAAGGTATCAGAATAAGACTTTCGCTAATAAAAAAGGCTTTTCAGTTAGTATTTGGTTATCGTGGGAAATTGTTATGATCGAGGCCATCGTCTCGAGTGATTGGGTTGTTTGATACATCATATGATCTCACCCGGAGTGGCGAGTATGGGTTTTTGCAGTGGGTTCGGGTGTATCTTGAGTATAGGCATGTGATTATGATTTTGTATATGATTTCAGAAAGTGCAATGTGGTTTATGATTTAGATGGACTATGAAATTCCAGCTATATGATGTTATCAGACTTCTGTGAGATAGGGTGATGTGGGATCACCCTGGGTATATGTTTGGTAAGGTCATTCAATTATTGGATTCCTTCTAGTACAACTCTGGTACGCTCGAGGACGAGCGTTTGATTAAGTGGGGGAGGCATGTCGTCATGAGAGTTACCACCTCGTTACCCATTCATTTATGTGTTTCATGTTTCTATATATGTGTTAGAATTTATCAGGTGAATTGGGATTGATTCTGGTTGAAAATGAGGCATATAGCCTTTTTGAGTGAAGCTTATTTATGAAAAGTCAACCTGGAGTTGACTATGTGGTTAGACGGCTCGGAATCGAATTATGGTGATTTGGTTAGTTCTGGGAGGTGATTTGTGACTTAGGGGAGCGATCGGAATTGAATTTGGAGGTCCGGTGTAGAAATAGGCTTGAATTGCCTAAGTTGGAATTTTGGCAAAATCCGATAGATAGGTGAGATTTTGATCCGGGAGTCGAAATGGAATTCGGATAGTTACAGTAGCTCCGTTAGGTTATTTTTGGATAAGTATTTCAGGTCATTCAAACATCGTTTGGCCGGGTTTTCGATTGGATGTTGGTTTCGGAGTTTCTAGTTTAAACTTAGGCTTGAATTCGCCTTGATTTGATGATTTCTATGTTTAAGGGTGTATTTTTATCATTGAAACAAGTTTGTATCGTGTTTTGGAGTACGTTGGTGGTTTTCGTTGGGTCCCGGGGGCCTCGGGATGAATCCAGGGGTCCAAACGGACCATTTTTGGCTAAATAAGGGATCAGGTCTGCTGTCATAAGTGCAGCAGACATATGTTCATCGCGATCGCGATAGTAGTCACGCGTTCGCGTAGAGTACTGGAGAGCTGGGCATTTTTACTCTTCGCGTTCGCGAAGTATGGGGTGCGAACGCGTAAGGTCAGGATTTGGGTGCATCGCGGTAGCCAGGGTCGCGTTTGCGTAGTATTAGTTCAGCTAGGCATCACGTTCGCGTCAGGGTCCACGCGATCGCGTAGAAGGAAATAAGTACTGCTACCATTTGTTCATCGCGAACACGTGAGAGGCATTGCGTTCGCGTAAGGTTAAAATATCTGGCAGAAGGGTTAAAATCAGAATTGTTCAGTCGCGAGTTATTAGTATTTTTCCTCTATTTTTGAGTTCTTTGGGAGCCAAGAAGCGGGAATTGAAAGGGATTTCATCCGGAAAACATTGGAGGTAAGTTTTATGGTCTAAATACACGATTTTATCCTAGAATCTTCATCTATATCACTGAAAATGGAAGGATTAATGGGGCATTTTTACTCTAAGCCGGATAATGGGCAAACAGAGTCCGATTTTGATAAACTTTATATGTATGGACTCATGTCGAGATAAGGATTCTGAAAATGTGACTTTTGTAATATTTCAAGAAGCGTACCGAAAGTCGGGTTTTGGCAACTTTATGGTTTTTGGTGTAATTCGAGTTGTTTCAATTGGGTGATATCCCTTTAGCCTATTTTGATGCATTTCTATTGATTTTGATCAGATTTACACCCGTGGAGGCCGATTCTCGTGGAAAGGGCATTGCGGACTATGATGACCCGGCCCGTCGTCACGGGAATTACCACCCTGTTATGCTGTAATTACATGTTTTATGCTTTTATATCAGTGTTAGAGCCTATCTGGTGAGTTAGGAGTGAATTGGATTGAAAATGAGGCATATAGCCTTTTTGAAGAAAACTTGAATATGGAATGTCAACCTGGAGTTGACTATTTAGTTAGAGGGCTCGGAATCGGATTCTGATGATTCGGGTAGTTCTGGGAGGTGATTTGTGACTTAGGGGAGCGATCAGAAATGAATTTGGAGGTCCGGTGTAGAAGTAGGCTTGAATTGGCTAAGGTTGAATTTTGGCGAAATCCGAACGGTAGGTGAGATTTTGATCCGGGGGTCATAATGGAATTCCGACAATTCCTGTAGCTTCGTCATGTGATTTTGGATATGTTCGCAAATATTCAGGTCATTCGGACGTCATTTGGTCGGGTTTCTGATTGAATGTTAGTTTCGGAAGTTTTGAAGAAACTTAGGCTTGAATCCATTTGTAATTGGTGATTTTGATGTTTAGGATGGTGTTTTTATGTTATGAGCAAGTTTGAATGAGGTAATATGATATATTGGTGGCTTTGGTTGAGGTCCCGGGGGTCTCGGGATCATTTCGGATGGCCAACGGGCAAGTTTTGATCAAAACGTTGCAGCAGAAAAATTGCAGTCAGGTGATTGCTCTATGCGATCGCATAGAGTCATTGCGATCGCATAGAAGAGCCTGGAGGGGTGAGGAAAAATGTACTATGCGATCGCATAGCTAGAGGTGCGATCGCATAGGCTTATTACACTGCACAGTGCGATCGCATACCAAGTGTCGCGATCGCAGAGAAGAAAACAATGAGGCCTGGGAGTTTGTACTATGCGATCGCATAGGGGGTATTGCGATCACATAGGAGGGAAAAATCGGCTGAAAACTTAACTCTATGCGCTCGCATAGGTCCATTGCAGTCGCATAGAAGGAATGGTCTGGCAGTGAAATTAAAACCAGAACAGAACCAGTCGCGTGTTTCACACCCCAAAACACTATTTTTGAGTTCTAAGAGAAGGTATTGACGGGAGATTGCTGGGAAATCATCGGGGTTTCGTCGGAGGTAAGTTTTGTGGCTTAATTACATCATTTTAACATGAAATCCTTGGCTAATTCTCTGTAAATGGAAGATGAAAGGTGGGTTTGAGCCCTAGGCCTAAAATTGAAGAACTCTGATTTGAGTGGGCAAATGGAGTCCGATTTTGGTAAATTTTATATGCCTAGACTCGTATTGAGATGAGGATTCTGAATATGTGACTTTTGTAATTTTTCGAAAAGCGTACCGAAAGTCGGGTTTTGGCAACTTTGTGAATTTCGGTGTAAATTCAGTTGTTTTGACTAGGTATCATTCCATTGGTCTAATTTGATGTGTATTTACTGTATTTGATCAGATTCTACGCGTGCTGAGCTTGATTCTCGTGGCAAAGGCATCGTAGAGTAGTCGTCGCGCTGTATTGAGGTGAGTTATAAATGTGGGTGATGACCAGCGGGTTCGAAACCCCGGTATACCACTTTGTGATGCTGTATAGCGGCGAGACATGTACTCTCTTGTGAGTGCGGGGTCAATTGTGATTGGGGGCTATCGCTTAGTCCGACTTGTTGATACTGTGTTATGATATTAGGCTATTCTTGAGCCGTCGAACCTCCTTCTCGGATGGTTGCATACTATATTGTGATATTGGCTACTCTCGAGCCGTTGAACCTCCTTCTTGGACGGTTGAGTATACTTGTGGGCTGTGAGCCAGTTATTGGATCCCGCGAGGATCGTTATCATAGTCTTGTGATATTGACATGCTAGTTTACTACCAGTCCGCAGCTATTCCTGTTATCATGCTATTTCCAACCTCTGGAACTTGATATTACTGTTTTCAACTGAAAAATGATAAAAGAGTTTTCAAAAACTACTTTTAAGCCTGCGAGGCTGTATTTGCATATTAGTTGACTGGTAGTGGATCGGGCTACGCGCCGCATCGGTATATATGTTGGATCGGACTGCACGCCGCAGTAATATTGTGCTTGGGCTGTAGGAGCCCCTCCGGAGTCTGAACCCCCACAGTGAGCACGGGTACTGAAATTGGATCGGGCTAGGCGCCGCAGCGGTTATTTCATGCATTGCATTGCATTTAGCTACATCTGCTAGTTGTTATACTTGTTGTTGATATTGTTGGCTCTCTCTCTACTGTTGATATTGAATTGCTACAGGGTATTGGTTATAGCTTTACATTGTGCTTTACTGTGGATTTCTTATCTACGTTATCTTACCCCTGTTTATTACCACTGAGTCTGACAGTACTCATTTTACTCCCTGCACCTTGTGTGCAGATCCAGGTACCTCTCAGCAGACCTGATTCGGTAGCCGCTCAGAGGCATTGTGCGGGACAGTCGAGGTAGCTGCAGCGTCCGTAGGACCTGACTCCCCTTCCAGCTGTCATTTTATTTCATATTGTCTTTTCCTTCCGCACTGAGATTGTTGTAGACCTTATTATACTTATGTTCCTTAGAGGCTCATGACTCTTGACCCTTCGGTCTGTGGGAGTTCCACTGTGTTGGGACTTGGTTCCCTGTTTCGATGTTCTTATCACTGTTGTTTTATAAATTGTTATGCTTAAATGGGATAAGGCGATCTCCTAGCTCCGTGATTGTTGTTGATTGGTCAGGCTGGCCTAGCAGTGTGCTGGGCGCCATCATGACCGAGATTGGGGTCGTGACAAGTTGGTATCAGAGCCTAGGTTTACTAGGCCTCATGAGTCTTGAGCAGTTAGTAGAGTCTTGTGGATCGGTACGGGGACGCCTGTACTTATCCTCGGGAGGAAGCGAACCTTTAGGAAACACTTCACATTTCTTGGAATTCTTATCGTGTGCACTTGATTCAGCTTGAGATATACTTTTTGAAATTCCTTCCGCACGTCTGTGTACGCATCGAGCGCCTAGTAATATAATTGCCTTATGGCTTATGATTTCCCCGAATGAGGGGCAAGATATAATCTCTATGAGTTCATGTTGGACCTGTCGGGAGGACTTGAGGCTGGACCTTGTTTATGACTTGAGCATCGAGGTGCTGATTTTGTGAGTGATGGCAATAGATAATGTATAGAGGGTTTGAAATCCCGTATTTGCACTATACCGTACTGTGCTGAGATGGAACACACGTCATGTGACGAGCGTGGAGGTATTGTGACTGGGGATTTGGACTTGATCCTTCCCGATTGATGGATTACTGCGTATAATGACTGAGACTGGGCTTATATCTATGTATTTGGGTTAGTAGACTTGTTTGGGGGCCTTGTGCCGATCTGTAGAGTATTACGGAGGCTTGATAATGGATGAGCTGTTAATTGTTCGACTCTTATCGTAATCTGTTGTGTAGCCTTGAGCTATGGGCGTGGTGAATATTTATCATATCTCTTAGTTTGAAAGGTAAAGTGCCTTACGTGTAGTGGAACGAGTTCAGATTCAGGAAGACTAAAGTGATTATGCTATGTGTATCCTGGAGGAAGGTATTGTACTGAAATGCTAAATTGAGGCAAAGTGGATGGGTTGATTTTCATGTGTATTTGAAAGGTATTTGATATGTGTTATGATTCGAGCAGGTGCAGCACATGTTCATGTAACAATGTTGATAATATGATTTGTATAGTATTGAGACTAATGTTGTTGATATGCATTGTGATGTCTTGTCGAGTTGTGAATGAATTGCTAGGATGGTTATGGTGATTCTCTGGCAGGTGGATACGCCAATTTACAAAGGAAACTCTATCAAAATTTTTTGAAAATTTGGGACTTAGAAAAGATTTTTGTCACCTAAAGAGTGGGCTTAACTGTTGTGTGTGAATGAATACAAGAATTGCAAAAGAGTTAATATTTTTGATGATTCGAATCTCCGCCAAAGCTTGTAAATGACTTGAGTTTAATCTAACTAGAACTTTGTGGCATCATTTGAGTAAGAATGCTATGAGTGGCTAGAAGTGCTGTGATGTATGGCTCCGAGCCAAGTTGGGGAGGCTGTTATTGATTAACTGATTGCACTGTTGTGTGCTATGTTGGTTTTGTCTCTAAGTATGTTGGGAAAATTCCGATAAAGGTTATGGTGCTTCGTACATGTGAAGAAATACTAGGATGTTTTGAACTGATGTTGGTTAGGAATGTTCGGTGTATAGAAAGGAACGATAGCTAATTATATCTGTATGTAATCATGTTCTACGGTGTCAGAATTCTAGCAAGGCACGAGTAGTTCTGTTCAATAAGACAGTTGCATTACAGCTGAATAAGGGTGAATGACGCCCGAGAATTGTTTACGGCGTTCAAAATTTTGCTTGTAACAGTCAAGTGTCTTAAGATTGTGCATGTGGCTAAAGACGGTGGTTTCGTTAGAAGAGATCAAGATTTGAGTTATATTATGTGAATGATGGGATTCTATGTAACCGTATTGGAAGGTAATGATAACGAATTCAAATCGCAGGAAGTTCTCCAAAATAATGTACTGTAGAATGTGGTACTTCTGGGAAACATTGAGAGGGTATTCAGTGGCCTATGGGTCTTATGTATGATTCTAGTATGGTAACACGAGTTGATGTATTATGGTGTACAGTAAAGGCTAATATTAAATTAAAGATTAATCAGAAAGGAAACTGGGTAAATGGAAGAACTTGTTAATAAATCAAAACGGTATGATACGGAATACGATTAATTCTTGGTATGTGATTGAATTAATGAGTCTTGCAGGTATTGTGCAACAAAGCTCTTGAGTGCTGGCAGTTGTGTAACTCGATATGGGTATAAGGACTCAATCCTGGCAGTTTAACTTATGCAATATAATTGTAATTGGGAGAAAGAGTTTATGATGTGTTTTACCGTGGTTTGAAAATGAGTGTATTTTCTGTTGGTATGCAAAGCTTGGAATGTGTAATGAGTTTTCTCTATATGGGACCGTGAAAGTCCTTGACTAGTTGAGTGCGTCGATGTTTGCGGCGTAGGAAGGAATATGAATTTCCATGTTATCTTAGTGTGGTATGGTATATGCGATGTGTTATGGAAAGTTGATAATGGCATATTCAAGGTTTTGAGATCAGTTCATAATATATGGGAAGTCATTAAAATTATTGAGCAGCGCGGGCAGCTGCAGGTGATTTAAGAATCGATCTTTCTGGTGATTAAGGAAAATGGTACAGCTATTCTAGTGAATTGGTAGGGAATATGGTCCAAAAGGACAAGGTAATGTAATAATACCTAGTGGTATGGTGGCATTCTCTTGTTGAATCGAGTGTAATAATTGAGTCGCTAATGGCATAGTGAAATTTCTAAATGACTTTCGTGGTATGAATGGACGCTTGATGTGCGTTATATATTCGTACGGTGAAGTACGGAATCAGGCATAGTGATTCATGTGTTATATATGTGTTGGAGACTTGAAGTTCTCGTAAATCCGCCTATGCAGTGGTTGTATATCGTGTGTATCGGCACCGTTTAGTGATTATTGGAAATCGGAAGCCCTAGTGGCTCTCTCTCAACTTGATATGACGAATTTGGATTATGATACTTGATTGCTGACTGGTCGTCATTGGGTCAGGTTGTCTAGACTAATGTGATATGGACTATGATGGAATGGCACAAATTGCGTAGCAAAGTTCATCAGAGTATGCTCTAGCAGGGTAGTTTTACCCCTGGACCAGCAGATGGCTAGTAGGTATTGCTTTGTCAGTTGGGCCTTCGTGACGGATATCAGTGCAGAGGTTTCTACCATGGATTCAGTTCCGGTATTGGGGAACTTTGTCTGACGCGTTTCTTGTGTCCGAGCTTGAGGCTATATATGTTTACTGTGATGAGCAATTCGACTCGATGTGCATTTCTTTTGCGAGGGTTTTATATGGATCGGGTGGCACGCCGCCATAGGTATGGTTATTTGGATCGGGTGGCAGGCCGCCACGGGTATGGTATCTGGATCGGGTGGCACGCTGCCACGGGTATGTCATTTGAGCGGGTTGCACGCCGCAACAGTGTAATGTGAAAATAGAGTTAGTTATATATTACCTGGTATACAATACTTCCTGGCTTCTGAGGAAAAGTCCGTATTGACTATCGCTCGGCAAATGGCACATCGGTTGTGTCCTTTCAGGATTTGATAACATACATTAATTTTTTCACCGTGGGTGAGGTTGATTGCTTGGGTTCAGACCTAGATCTGTGCGTGGCTGACCGTTTGAGCTTGGTAACTTGAGGTGCTTCATGAGTGATAGTGTTTGGATAGAATCACGAATCGTGTCAAGGCCACGTGATGTTATGACCTCTCGATGAGGATTCAGGTACTCTATGATGTGAGACGGGATCTCAGTTCTATGTTATGATGGTGCAAAGTAATTGAATTATAGCTCTTTTGTTGGAGACAGTTGTCATGATTTGAGTATGTTCAAACGTTTCTATTGGAGCCTGTGTTTTGCTCGTCGCGGCTTAGGCCGATGTTGAGGCGTCATATCACTAGTGTGGTGTGTTATAACCTAAATGATCATTTGAGTCATTAATGAGTGCAAGCATGTATGATTTCAGTTGGTTAGAAGGGTAATATCGAGATTTGGCTCCGAATTCTGTTGTGGTATCAATTAAAAGTGAAATGGATTCATGAATGGTTGACCTGAGAAAATTCATGAATGGTTGACCTGAGAGATGGGTTCGATATATCGCGTGTGCGGTTGCCGTTGGCAGGATATGAAGGTGTTGAAATAAGACTCTATCTAATGAGAAAGGTTCTTACTGCTAGTGTGTGGTTATTGTGGCCGGTTGTTGTGGCTAGAGACTATCGTCTCGAGTGATTGGGTTGTTTGATACATCATGTGATCTCACTCGGAGTGGCGAGTATAGCTATTACAGATGGATCGTGTGTACTCTGAGTATAGGCATATGATTAGCAATTGGTATATGACTTCGAAAAGTGCAATGTGGTTTATGGTTCAGGTGGTCTATGAAATTTCGGCTATATGGTGTTTTCGGACTTATGTGAGATAGGGTGACGTATGATCACCCCGAATATATGCTTGGTAAGGTCATTCAGCTATTGGGTTGCTTCTAGTACCACTTTGGTACGCTCGAGGATGAGCGTTTGCTTAAGTTGGGGAGAATGTGACGACCCGGCCTGTCATCACGGGAATTACCACCCTGTTATGTTGTAATTACATGTTTTATGCTTTTATATCAGTGTTAGAGCCTATCGGGTGAGTTAGGAGTGAATTGGATTGAAAATGAGGCATATAGCCTTTTTGAAGAAAACTTGAATATGGAAATGCAACCTTGAGTTGACTATTTAGTTAGAGGGCTCGGAATCGGATTCTGATGATTCGGGTAGTTCCGAGAGGTGATTTGTGACTTAGGGGAACGATCGGAATTGAATTTGGAGGTCCGGTGTAGAAATAGGCTTGAATTGGCTAAGGTTGAATTTTGGCGAAATCCGAACGGTAGGTGAGATTTTGATTCGGGGGTCGGAATGGAATTCCGACAATTCCTGTAGCTTCATCATGTGATTTTGGATATGTCCGCAAATGTTCAAGTCATTCGGACGTCGTTTGGTCGGGTTTTTGATTGAATGTTAGTTTCGGAAGTTTTGAAGAAACTTAGGCTTGAATCCGTGTGTAATTAGTGATTTTGATGTTTAGGATGGTGTTTTTATGTCATGAGCAAGTTTGAATGAGGTAATGTGATATATTGGTGGCTTTGGTTGAGGTCTCGGGGGTCTCGGGATCATTTTAGATGGCCAACGGGCAAGTTTTGATCAAAAAGTTGCAGCAGAAAAATTGCAGTCAGTGATTGCTCTATGCAATCGCGTAGAGTCATTGCGATCGCATAGAAGAGCCTGGAGAGGTGAGGAAAAATGTGCTATGCGATCGCATAGCTAGGGGTGCGATCGCATAGGCTTATTACACTGCACACTTCAATCGCATACCAAGTGTTGCGATCGTAGAGAAGAAAAAATGAGGCCTGGGAGTTTGTACTATGCGATCGCATAAGGGGTATTGCGATCGCATAGGAGGGAAAAATCGGCTGAAAACTTAACTCTATGCGATCGCATAGGTCCATTACGATCGCATAGAAGGAATGGTCTGGCAGTGAAATTAAAACCAGAACAGAACCAGTCGCGGGTTTCACACCCCAAAACACCATTTTTGAGTTCTAAGAGAAGGTATTGACGGGAGATTGCTGGGAAATCATCGGGGTTTCATCGGAGGTAAGTTTTGTGGCTTAATTACATCATTTTAACATGAAATCTTTGGTTAATTCTCTGTAAATGGAAGATTAAAGGTGGGTTTGAGCCCTAGGCCTAAAATTGAAGAAAAACACTGATTTGAGTGGGCAAATGGAGTCCGGTTTTGGTAAATGTTATATGCCTAGACTCGTATCGAGATGAGGATTCCAAATATGTGACTTTTGTAATTTTTCGAGAAGCGTACCGAAAGTCGGGTTTTGGCAACTTTGTGAATTTCGGTGTAAATTGAGTTGTTTTGACTGGGTATCATTCCATTGGTCTAATTTGATGTGTATTTACTGTATTTGATCAGATTCTACGCGTGCGGAGCTTGATTCTCGTGGCAAGGGCATTGCAGAGTAGTCGTCGCGCTGTATTGAGGTGAGTAATAGATGTGGGTGATGACCAGCGGGTTCGAAACCCCGGTATACCACTTTGTGACGTTGTATAGCGGCGAGACACGCACTTTTCTTGAGAGTGCGGGGTCGATTGTGATTGGGGACTATGGCTTAGTCCGACTTGTTGATACTGTGTTATGATATTAGGCTATTCTTGAGCCGTCGAACCTCCTTCTCGGATGGTTGCATACTATATTGTGATATTGGCTACTCTCGAGCCGTTGAACCTCCTTCTTGGACGGTTGAGTATACTTGTGGGATATGAGCCAGTATTCGATCCCGCGAGGATCGTTATCATTGTCTGGTGATATTGACATGCTAGTTTACTACCAGTCCGTAGCTATTTCCATTATCATGCTATTTCCAACCTCTGGAACTTGATATTACTGTTTTCCAACTGAAAAATGATAAAAGAGTTTTTAAAAACTACTTTTGAGCCTGCGAGGCTGTATTTGCATGTTAGCTAACTGGTAGTGGATCGGGCTGCGCGCCGCAGCGGTATATATGTTGGATCGGACTACACGCCGCAGTAATATTGTGCTTGGGTTGTAGGAGCCCCTCCGGAGTCTGAACACCCACAGTGAGCACGGGTACCCAAATTGGATCGGGCTATGCACCGTAGCGGTCATTTCATGCATTGCATTGCATTTAGCTACATCTGCTAGCTGTTATACTTGTTGTTGATATTGTTGGCTCTCTACTATTGATATTGAACTACTACAAGGTATTGGTTATAGCTTTACATTGTGCTTTACTGTGGATTTCTTATCTACGCTGTCTTACCCTTGTTTATTACCACTAAGTCTGGCAGTACTCATTTTACTCCCTGCACCTTGTGTGCAGATCCAGGTACCTCTCAGCAAACCTGATTCGGTAGCCGCTCATAGGCATTGTGCGGGACAGTCGAGGTAGTTGCAGCGTCCGCAGGACCTGACTCCCCTTCTAGCTGTCACTTCATTTCATATTGTCATTTCCTTCCGCACTGAGATTGTTGTAGACCTTATTGTACTTATGTTCTTTAGAGGCTCATGACTCTTGACCCTTCGGTCTGTGGGAGTTGCACTGTGTTGGGACTTGGTTCCCTGTTTCGATGTTCCTATCACTGTTGTTTTATAAATTTTTATGCTTAAATAGGATAAGGCGAGCTCCTAGCTCCGTAATTGTTATTGATTGATCAGGCTGGCCTAGCAGTGTGCTGGGCGCCATCACGACCGGGATTGGGGTCGTGACACGGACTAGTCTTCGAGCCGAGACGAGGTGAGTAATGGGTGCAGGTGATGACCAGCAGGTTCGAAACCCTGGTATATCACTATGTGATGTTGTATTGAGGCGAGACACGTACTCTCCTGTGAGAGTAGGGTAGAATGTAATTGGGGACTATCACTTAGTCCAACCTAATAATACTATACTGTGTTGTTGGCTATTATTGAGCCGGTGAACCTCCTAGTTAGATGGTTGTGGATATCTTTGGGCTACAAGCCAGTTATTGGGATCCCGCGAGGATCGTTGCTATTGTTTTTGTGATGTTTACATGCTATTTTGATACCAGTCCTGAGCTATTACTGTCTAAAATGGTTTTTCGATGTGATGACCCAATGGGGTCATTACTTGTTTTCCACATTTGTTCTACACTTTGAGGCCTTGAAAACCTCATTCTATGTTGCCTCGATTTACGTGTGCGATCCGGGCATGTAGCCGGAAAAGTTGTAATAGAAAATATGAATTTTATGAAAAATTTGGAGAAAAATGATATTAATATTGATATAGTTGACTTCGGTCAATATTTTTGGTAAACGGACCCGGACCCGAGATCTGACGGTCCCGGAAGGTCCGTAGGAAAATATAGGACTTGGACATGCGTCCAGAGTAGAATTCTGAGGCCTAGAGCCCAAGTTATGAAATTTTTTGTGAGATTGTTTTTGCTGTAATTATTAAAGGAAAATGAATTAAATGACCATGGTATCGGGCTCGTATTTTGGTTCCGACGCCCGGTACAAGTCTTAAATATTATATATGTGCTTTCTGCAAAGTTTGGTGACATTCGGATGTCATTTGATATGTTTTGGACCTTGAGCTCCAAGTTTGAAAAGTTTGAAAACCAAAGGTATGAAAATCATGAACTTGACGCTTGATTCGATGAAAACGATGTTATATTGGCGATGTGATCGCACGAACAAGTTCGTAATGTGTTTTTGATGTTGTGTACATGTTTGGTTGGGAGCCCGGGGGGCTCGGGTAAAGATTTGATAGGCTGTAGGATCAATTTCTAAATTTTTGCACTGCTGGTTTTTCACCCAGCTGTTGGCTTCGCATTTGCGAAGAATTTCTCGCAAATGCGAAGAAGACAGGTCAAGGCTGGGTTCGCAAATGCGAACCCATAATCGCAAATGCGTTGTCTGCCAGAAACAAGCCAAGTTTGCAAATGCGAACAAAGGGTCGCAAATGCGATCCTGGGCAAGTAGGCTCACCTTCGCAAATACGAAGGAAATCTCGCAAATGCGAGACTGGCAGACCTGGGCTAGAGTTCGCAAATGCGAACTTAACCTCGCAAATGCGAGGCCTTCAGTATGCTGCCTGGCATCGCAAATGCGAAGTATTTGTCGCAATTGCGACAAAACCCAGAAGCCTAGCTTGTTCGCAAATGCGAACATTATGTCGCAAATGCGACCATGACAGTCCCCAACCCTGTAGTGTTCGCAATTGCGAACAAATGTTCGCAATTGCGATATCCGCAGCCGTGCAATTTTGTACTTAAACGAAATTTTCAGTTCATTCTTCACTTTTTCAAAAACCCTCACACCACACACGGGCTCTCAAGACCAAATTCACTCTAAAGCAATTGTAAGTCACTTTTTACTTAATTCATTCAATTCCTAACAACATTAATCATGTTTTTCAATAAGAATCAAAGGTTTTCATGGTAGAAATCCATGTTTTTGGGTAGAACCTAGGTTTTTCACGAATTTAGCAATTGGACCTCGAATTGAGGTCCGATTTTGAAACAAATCATATATTTGAACTCGTGGGGGAATGGGTAACCGGATTTTGGTCCAAACCCCGAGTTTCGACCACGTAGGCCAGGGGCATTTTGGGAAATTTTGGGGTAAACTTTGAGAAAACCATTTTTGAGCATTCAAACCTAGTTAATTAGTATTTATTAATATAATGGAATCAATTGTGATTAGATTCGAGCTAGTTGAAGGCGGAAATTCAGGGAAAAAGCTATAATTGAAGAGTAATTTGGACTTCAAGGCTAGAGGTAAGTGTTTGTTCTATCCTAGCTTGAGGGAATAGGATTATGTGCTATGTGCTATGTGATCGAGTGCGGTGTATGGGCTGTGGTGACGATCATTCATACACTGGCATCTAGCATGACCGTGAGTCATTGTTTATACTTGTTGTGAGACATATTTGAAGATAAATTGTTGAACCCTTGCCGGGTTGTAGAATTTCTATTGTTCTCCCTTGCCGGGACTTGTTGTGAAGTGAGAGATTTATTGCCCTTGTCGGGAATTGTTGTGATGATTATTGTGTCCCTTGCCGGGACGGTTCATGATTTGTTGTTTTCATTCTCTGCCCTTAACTGTGATTGTTATTTGGGTGAGGAAGAGTGATAATGCACGAAGGGTGATGCCGTGCCTTGATTTATTGTTTATGCACGAAGGTTAATGCCGTGCCATGTTATTGATTATGCACGAAGGATCATGCCGTGCCTTGTTATTGAACCATGTACGAAGGATCATGCCGTACCATGGATGTGAGGATGAGAGTAAAAGCACGAAGGGTGATGCCGTGCACTTTATTTGCTTATTTGGTGAGGATGAGAGTAAAAGCACGAAGGGTGATGCCGTGCACTTTAATTGCTATTTCATTGACTTGACATTACTTGTTTCTCATTATACTTATTTTTCCTTGTTGATTTAATGATCGTTGTTAACTGTTGAATTCTTCTGTGATATTCCTTATTGTGTTATTACTTGATTATTTCTTGTTATCTTGTGGTATATATATATATAGAACTGCACAGGTTTATGTGGGTGTCTGGTCCTAGGCTTGTCACTACTTCGCCGGGATAGGCCAGGCACTTACCAGCACATGGGGTCGGTTGTCCTGATACTGCACTTCTGTGCATTTTTGCACAGGTCCAGGTTTCGATCAGGAGCAGCAGCAGTAGATCTTTTGCGTGGGAGTTGATCATACTTGAGACTGAGGTAGCTTGCAGGCGTCCGCAGGCCCGGCGTCTCTTCTTTTTATTTATGCCATTAGCTATAGCCTCTCTGTTTCGAGGCAAGCAGATTATGTTATATTTCTTTCAGACCTTTTATGTGTAGTATTCATGTAGTAGTTCGTGAGTTGGTGACTCCACGTCTTGGGTAGAGCATTTCAGTACTATTTCGTTTTGAAACGGCTTATTCTTATTTTTATAAAGTCTTCCGCACTTGTTTAATTAAGGTTATGATATTGATTGTTAAATTGAATATGAAATATTGTTAAAAACAGAATAGTGTGAATAAAGAGGCTTGCCTAGCTACCACGAGTAGGCGCCATCACGATCCCGATGTTGGGGGAAAATCCGGGTCGTGACAAGTTGGTATCAGAGCTCTAGGTTACATAGGTCTCACCACTCACGAACAAGCTTAGTAGAGTTTGAGAGGTAGGTACAGAGACGTCTGTACTTGTCCTCCAGAGCCTATTGAGTTAGGAAAGAGTCTCTCATTTGTTCCTTCTTGTCGTGCGATTTGTTCCTCAAATGCTGATTGAACTTCTACTCTGTCCTTTCGTAGATGGTAAGGACATACGCGATTCCTCGTCCGCTGACCAGCAGCCCGAGCCCCAGGCAGCTCCCGTGAGGGGCAGGGGCCGAGGCCGTATCGGAGGCCGTGGTAGGGGCAGAGCTCAGCCCCCGGCAGCTATTCCAAAGGTGGAGCCTCATATTGAAACTGGTGAGGAGGTTCCAGTCCGAGCAGCTCCAGTGGGCCAAGTTCAGGTCCCAGGAGAGGCTTTATTTACCCCGGATCTTCGGGAGGCTTTGGTTAGGATAGCGGGTTTCATGGACAGCGTTGCCAGAGCCGGTTTATTACCGGTTGCACCAGCCGCTTCTCAGGCTGGAGGAGGGGCCCAAACTCCTGTTGCTCGTACTCCGGAGCCAGTAGCTCCTCAGCCTCAGGCACCAGTGGTTCAGCCAGCTCTGGCCACTCAGTCAGGTACCACAGCTCAGGTCGGAGATGGAGTGGCCATGACTTCTGATTCCTTATGGAGACTTGATCGGTTCTCTAAGCTATTTACCACTACCTTCAGCGGTGCCACATCGGAGGATCCTCGGGATTTCTTATTCGGTTGCCATGAGATTCTCAAGACTATGGGGATCGTGGAGTCCAATGGAGTTGACTTCTGTACATTTAGGCTTTCAGGATCCGCCAAGACTTGGTGGAGGGATTATTGTTTGACTCGACCAGCAGGGTCCTCGGCTTTATCATGGGATCAGTTTGCAGAGTTATTTCTGGAGAAGTTTCTCCCTGTTACTCGGCGGGATGCACTTCGGAGGCAGTTTGAGCGCCTCCAGCAGGGCACTATGACTGTCACCCAGTATGAGACGAGATTTGTTGATTTGGCACGTCATGCAGTAGTGATACTTCCCACAGAGCGGGAGAGAGTTCGCAGGTTCATAGATGGGATTAATCAGCCAATTAGACTCCAGATGGCTGTGAGAGTGGGGAGTGATATATCATTTCAGGAGGCAGCTAATGCAGCACGTAGAGTTGAGATGGCTCTTGCTCGGGGAGGTGGTTATTCTTCAGACAAGAGGGCTCGTCATTCGGACAGGTTTAGTGGTTCTTCTTCTGGTGGCCGAGAATCTTTTGATAGGGGCCAGTCTTCCAGGCCTTTCCATTCCGCCCTTCAGGCTTCACAGGGTGGACCAGGTGATCGTGGGTTTCGTGAGCAGTATTTAGATCAGTCTCCTATTAGTCCCCAGCCTCTTCAGAGTGTTCGTGGAGGCCATTCCGGTTGTCAGGGCTAGCGGCCCCAGCAGCCTAAAAGTTGCTACGGGTGTGGTGACCCAGGTCATCTTGTCAGGTTCTACCCTCGAGCGATGGGCAACACTCAGCAGCGGGGCTCTCGTCCCATGATTCAGGCCCCAGTTGACCCTCAGCCTGCCTAGCCAGCGAGAGGCGGGGGTAGAGATCATAGAGGTGGAGGTCGAGACCGTAGAGGTGGAGACCGTCCAGCCAGAGGCAGAGGTCAGCCAGTTGATGACCGTCCTAGGGATGTAGCTCATAGGGGAGGTGCTGATCCCCGATTCTATGCTTTGCCAGCCAGGCCAGAGGCGGAGGCATCAGATGCTGTGATCACAGGTATCATTATCGTTTGTGGCAGAGGTGCTTCCGTATTATTTGACCCTTGGTCTACATATTCATATGTGTCTTCCTACTTTGCACCGTATTTGGCCATACCTAGCTGTGCTCTGGATATTCCAGTTTATGTGTCTACACCAGTGGGCGACTCCATCGTAGTCGACCGGGTACATTGCTTGTGCGTAGTTATCTTTGGGGGTCTTGAGATCCATGTTGATCTGTTGTTTTTGGACATGGTGGATTTTGATGTCATATTGAGGATGGACTGGTTGTCCCCATACCATGCTATTCTAGATTGTCATGCTAAGACTGTGACCTTGGCCTTGCCAGAATCACCCCGACTAGAGTGGAAAGGTACCTCAAGCCACTCCGTTCGCACTGTTATTTCCTATGTTAAGGCTCGACGCATGGTCGAGAAGGGGTGTCTAGCTTATCCGGCTTATGTTCGTGATTCCAGCGCAGAAGTTCCTTCTATTGAATCAGTCCCTATTGTACGGGAGTTTCCTGAGGTTTTTCTTTCAGACCTGCCGGGCATGCCACCCGACAGAGGGATATTGATTTCTGCATTGATCTGGCACTAGGCACTCAGCCCATCTCTATTCCACCCTATCGTATGGCCCCGCCGAAGTTAAAAGAGTTAAAAGATCAGTTGCAGGATCTTCTTGAGGGGCTTTATCAGGCCCAGTGTTTCCCCACGGGGAGCACCTGTATTGTTTGTGAAAAAGAAAGATGGCTCGATGCGGATGTGTATTGATTACCGACAATTGAACAAGGTGACAATAAAGAATAAGTATCCACTTCCGAGGGTTGATGATTTGTTTTACCAGCTCCAGGGAGCAAGGGTGTTCTCTAAGATAGACTTGAGGTCAGGCTACCATCAGTTGAAGATCAGGGCGGCTGACATCCCTAAGACAGCCTTTCGCACTAGATGTGGGCATTATGAGTTCCGGGTTATGTCCTTCGGGTTGACCAATGCCCCAGAAGCATTCATGGAGTTGATGAATCCGGTGTTCAGGCCTTACCTAGATCTGTTTGTGATAGTCTTTATAGATGACATCCTGGTATACTCCCGCGACCAGTAAGAGCACGAGCAGCACCTCAGAGTGGTTCTTCAGACTCTGAAGGATAATCAGCTATATGCCAAATTTTCAAAATGTGAGTTCTGGTTGAGTTCGGTAGCATTTTTAGGTCACATTGTATCAGTGGAAGGTATTCAGGTGGACCCAAAGAAAATAGAGGCAGTCCAGAATTGGCCTCGACCAGCTTCAATGACTGAGATCCAGAGTTTCTTGGGGTTAGCAGGTTACTACCATCGATTTGTATAGGGGTTTTCTTCTATTGCAGCCCCGGTGACCAGGTTGACCCAGAAGGGTGCCCAGTTCCAGTGGTCAGATGAATGTGAGGCGAGCTTTCAAAAGCTCAAGACAGCCTTGACTACAACACCAGTGTTGATACTACCTATGGGTGCAGAGCCTTATACAGTTTATTGTGACGCATCTCGTATAGGGCTTGGAGCGGTATTGATGCGGGATGGTAAGGTTATTGCTTATGCTTCGAGACAACTAAAAATACATGAGAAGAATTATCCAGTACATGATCTTGAGTTAGCGGCAGTGGTTCATGCCTTAAAGATCTGCAGGCATTATCTATATGGTGTGACGTGTGAGGTATACACCGATCACAAAAGCCTACAGTACTTGTTCAAGCAAAAGGAGTTGAATCTACGACAGCGGATATGGTTAGAGTTGCTGAAAGACTATGATGTTACTATCTTATATCACCGAGGTAAGGCCAATGTGGTGGCCGATGCATTGAGTAGAAACTCTGCCAGCATAGGTAGTCTTGCATTCATTCCGGTCAGTCAGAGACCATTTGCTCTTGATGTTCAGGCCTTAGCTAACCGGTTCGTGAGATTAGACATTTCTGAGCCTAGCAGGGTGTTAGCCTGCACGGTCGCTCGTTCTTCTCTATTAGAGCGTATCCGTGACAGGCAATTTGATGACCCTCATTTGTGTGATTTGAGAGATACAGTACAGCGAGAAGGTGCCACAAATGTAAATCTAGATGATGATGGGGTATTGAGATTGCAGGGTCGAGTTTGTGTGCCCAATGTCGAAGGGATTCGAGAGTTGATCTTAGCGGAGCCCACAGTTTGCGGTATTCTATATACCCGGGCGTCGCGAAGATGTACCAGGACTTACGGCAGCACTATTGGTGGCACAGAATGAAGAAATATATCGTTGCATATGTCGCTCGGTGTCTAAATTGTCAGCAGGTGAAATATGAGCACTAGAGACCTGGTGGTGTATTCCAGAGGATTGAAATTCCCGAGTGGAAATGGGAGCGGATCACTATGGACTTCGTTACTCGACTTCCTTTGACTCGGAGGAAATTTAATGCTATTTGGGTCATTGTTGATAGGCTGACCAAGTCAGCACACTTCATTCCAGTATATGTCTCCTACTCTCCTACTCATCGGAGAGGTTAGCAGAGATTTACATCAGGGAGATTGTTCAACTTTACGGGGTGCCGGTATCTATTATCTCTGATCGGGGTACACAGTTTACCTCGCGGTTCTGGAGAGCGGTCCAGCAGGAGTTAGGCACCCAGGTTCAGTTGAGTACAACATTTCATCCTCAGACGGATGGCCAGTCCGAGAGGACTATTCAGATTCTAGAGGACATGCTTCGAGCTCGTGTTATTGATTTCGGAGGCTCGTGGGACCAGTTTCTGCCATTAGCAGAGTTCGCGTACAATAACAGTTACCAGTCTAGCATCCAGATGGCCCTGTATGAGGCGTTGTATGGTAGGCGATGTCGATCTCCAGTCGGATGGTTTGAGCCGGGGAAGGCTCGGTTGTTGGGTACAGACTTAGTTCCGGAGGCCTTGGATAAGGTCAAAATTATCCAGGAGAGATTGCGTGCCACTCAGTCCAGAGAGAAGACTTATGCGGATCGTAAGGTTCGAGATGTAGATTTCATGGTCGGTGAGCAAGTATTGCTCCGAATGTCGCCTATGAAGGGCGTGATGAGGTTCGGGAAGAAGGGCAAGCTCAGCCCTAGGTATATTGGCCCATTTGAGATTCTAGACAGAGTGGGAGGGGTGGCCTACAGATTAGCTTTGCCGCCTAGCTTATCAGCCGTGCATCGAGTTTTTCATGTATCTATGCTTCGGAGATACCACGGCGATCCCACATATGTGTTAGACTTCAGTACTGTCCAATTGGTCAATGATCTATCTTACGAGGAGGAGCCGGTGGCTATTCTAGACCGGCAGGTTCGACAGTTAAGGTCGAAGAGTTATCTTTCTGTGCGTGTTCAATGGAGAGGTCAGCCTCCTGAGGCATCGACCTGGGAGTCCGAGTCTGATATGCGGAGCCGCTACCCACATTTGTTCCCCGACTAAGGTACTTCCTTCTCTTGTCCGTTCGAGGACGAACGGTTGTTTTAGAGGTGGAGGATGTGACGACCCAATGGGGTCATCACTTGTTTTCCTCATTTGTTCTACACTTCCGAGGCCTTGAAAACCTCATTCTATGTTGCCTCGATTTACGTGCGCGATCTGGACATATAGCCGGAAAAATTTGTGGTAGAAAATATGAATTTTATGAAAAATTTGGAGAAAAATGATATTAATATTGATATTGTTGACTTCGGTCAATATTTTTAGTAAACGGACCCGGACCCGAGATCTGACGGTCCCGGAAGGTCCGTAGGAAAATATGGGACTTGGACATGCGTCTGGAGTAGAATACTGAGGCCTAGAGCCCAAGTTATGAAATTTTCTGTTAAATCATTTTTGCTGTAATTATTAAAGGAAAATGAATTAAATGACCATGGTATCGGGCTCGTATTTTGGTTCCGACGCCCGGTACAAGTCTTAAATATTATATATGTGCTTTCTCCAAATTTTGGTGACATTCGGATGTCGTTTGATATGTTTTGGACCTTGAGCTCCAAGTTTGAAAAGTTTGAAAACCAAAGGTATGAAAATCATGAACTTGAGGCTTGATTTGATGAAAACGATGTTATATTGGCGATGTGATCGCACGAACAAGTTCGTAATGTGTTTTTGATGTTGTGTACATGTTTGGTTGGGAGCCCGGGGGCTCGGGTAAAGATTTGATAGGCCGTTGGATTAATTTCTGAATTTTTGCACTGCTGGTTTTTCACCCAGCTGTTGGGTTCGCATTTGCGAACAAATTCTCGCAAATGCGAAGAAGACAGGTCAAGGCTGGGTTCACAAATGCGAACCCATAATCGCAAATGCGATGTCTGCCAGAAACAAGCCAAGTTCACAAATGCGAACAAAGGGTCGCAAATGCGATCCTGGGCAAGTAGGCTCACCTTCGCAAATGCGAACAAATGTTCGCAATTGTGATATCCGCAGCCGTGCAATTTTGTACTTAAACGAAATTTTCAGTTCATTCTTCACTTTTTCAAAAACCCTCACACCACATACGGGCTCTCAAGACCCAATTCACTCTAAAGCAATTGTAAGTCACTTTTTACTTAATTCTTTCAATTCCTAACAATATTAATCATGTTTTTCAATAAGAATCAAAGGTTTTCATGGTAGAAATCCATATTTTTGGGTAGAACCTAGGTTTTTCACGATTTTAGCAATTGGACCTCGAATTGAGGTCCGATTTTGAAACAAATCATATATTTGAACCCCTGGATGAATGGGTAACCGGATTGGTCCGAACCCCGAGTTCCGACCATGTGGGCCAGGGGCGTTTTGGGAAATTTTGGGGTAAACTTTGAGAAAACCATTTTTGAGCATTCAAACCTAGTTAATTAGTATTTATTAATATAATGGAATCAATTGTGATTAGATTCGAGCTAGTTGAAGGCGGAAATTCGGGGAAAAAGCTATAATTGAAGAGTAATTTGGACTTCAAGGCTAGAGGTAAGTGTTTGTTCTATCCTAGCTTGAGGGAATAGGATTATGTGCTATGTGCTATGTGATCGAGAGCGGTGTATGGGTTGTGGTGACGAGCATCCATACACTGGCATCTAGTATGACCGTGAGTCATTGTTTATACTTGTTGTGAGACATATTTGAAGATAAATTGTTGAACCCTTGCCGGGTTGTAGAATTTCTATTGTTCTCCCTTGCCGGGACTTGTTGTGAAGTGAGATATTGATTGCCCTTGCCGGGAATTGTTGTGATGATTATTGTGTCCCTTGCGGGGACGGTTCATGATTTGTTGTTTTCATTCTCTGCCCTTAACTGTGATTGTTATTTGGGTGAGGAAGAGTGATAATGCACGAAGGGTGATGTCGTGCCTTGATTTATTGTTTATGCACGAAGGTTAATGCCGTGCCATGTTATTGATTATGCACGAAGGATCATGCCGTGCCTTGTTATTGAACCATGTACGAAGGATCATGCCGTACCATGGATGTGAGGATGAGAGTAAAAGCACGAATGGTGATGCCGTGCACTTTATTTGCTTATTTGGTGAGGATGAGAGTAAAAGCACGAAGGGTGATGCCGTGCACTTTAATTGCTATTTCATTGACTTGACATTACTTGTTTCTCATTATACTTATTTTTCCTTGTTGATTTAATGATCGTTGTTAACTGTTGAATTCTTCTGTGATATTCCTTATTGTGTTATTACTTGATTATTTCTCGTTATCTTGTGGTATATATATATATAGAACTGCACAGGTTTATGTGGGTGTCTGGTCCTAGGCTTGTCACTACTTCGCCGGGATAGGCCAGGCACTTACCAGCACATGGGGTCGGTTGTGCTGATACTGCACTACTGTGCGTTTTTGCACAGGTCCATGTTTCGATCAGGAGTAGCAGCAGTAGATCTTTTGCGTGGGAGTTGATCATACTTGAGACCGAGGTAGCTTGTAGGCGTCCGCAGGCCCGGCGTCTCTTCTTTTTATTTATGTCATTAGCTGTAGCCTCCTTGTTCCGAGGCAAGCAGATTATGTTATATTTCTTTCAGACCTTTAATGGGTAGTATTTATGTAGTAGTTCGTGAGTTGGTGACTCCACGTCTTGGGTAGTGGATTTCAGTACTATTTCATTTTGAAACGACTTATTACTATTTTTATAAAGTCTTCCGCACTTGTCTAATTAAGGTTATGATATTGATTGTTAAATTGAATATGAAATATTGTTAAAAACAGAATAGTGTGAATCAAGAGGCTTGCCTAGCTACCACGAGTAGGCGCCATCACGATCCCGATGTTGGGGGAAAATCCGGGTCGTGACATACAAACTCTGGGATAAAAAGAGATTTCAAATACTATTTCTGTGTCTGTGAGGCTTGCATTGCATTATAGCCGACTAGTAGTGGATCGGGCTGCGCGCCGCAGCATATCATGATATTGTGCTTGGGCTGTAGGAGCCCCTCCGGAGTTTGAACCCCCACAGTGAGCACGGGTACCTAAATGGATTGGGCTACGCACCGTAGCGGTCATACTCATGCATTGCATTGCATTTTAACTTTTCTATCTATTCTGTTAGCTGATATTGCTGGTTCTGATACTGCTCATGTTGACAATTGATAAAGGATATTGTTGTATAGCCTTGCTTAGTGTTGTATTGGGTTTTCTTACCTTCGTTGTCTTACCCTTGCTTATTACCACTGAGTTGAAAGTACTCACACCACTCCCTGCACCTTGTGTGCAGATCTAGGTACATCACAACAGAGCTGACTCTACAGCTGCTCGGGGAGATTCTTTTGGACAGTCAAGGTAGCTAGCGTCTGAAGGACCTGACTCTCCAGTCTATTTCACTTTCTTAGGCTATTCTGCACTTACGGTCGCAGTTGTATACACTATCACCGCTATGTATTCAATAAGAGGCTCACGACTTATGACTCCTGATTCGGTGGGAGGTTTATACTGGTTTTGGGATGTCTAATCCCGATGTGTTGGATGTTATTTCGTTATACTGTCATTGTTTATGCTCAAAAAGGGTAAAGTGAGAGCTGATAGCTCTGTGTTATAAATGGTTGGTTGGGATGGCCTAGCAATGTGTTGGGCGCCATCACGACCGGGTTTTGGGGTCGTGACATATAGTTAGATGACTTGAACCATTGGAATTAATTATTTACAACTATTTAAAACTATAATTACCTTAATCACTTATACTTATTTGAATGTTTATTAAAGTTAAAAGTTATCTTGTCTTGTTTAAACATAAATCGTGCCTTAATGCCTAATTCATGAAAAATAATTCAAATCCATATTTTAACTAAATTTAGATACAAGTTTACAATTATCTTGTTACTGACAATATAAAAATATTTATAGCTAATGAACTAATCAATTTTACTAATCTGATTAATTAAAGGCCAATCTTATGTTGTTTTTCTCTTATTCCAATTATCAAACAGTTTGACAATTACTTAAACATATAATACTAATTCAACTTATTAAAATGGAATTAAAATTTCAAAATTCCATTCTTCATATATATTTCAGCTTACAATATTACCAAGGTTACAGTTATATACCTTATTTTGGAAGCAAAAGAAGAAGAAAATCAGTAGAGTAGTTATGCAACGTAGCAATAGCAACAACAGTGGAAGTAGAACAACCCAGTAACAGAATTTAATAAAACTAGTAACCAAATGATGGATTTGAGAATATAACTTTGCTAATTAAAATTGAAACTGTCTTTTCTTCTTCTTCTAAAAAAAATTGTTTTTTTCTTTGTTTTTTTTTTCATTTTTTTTTTCTTTTTGAGATCTCTCTTGACTCTTAAAATTTCTCTCAATCTCTAATCTTCTTTTAGTTCTTACTTCTGATCTTTTCTCTCTCAAATTCTCCTCTTTCCTTCTATTTTTTTTTATCTTCTAAGTCCTTACTCCTATATATAAGTAAGTCCTCTTCTATTTATTTAAAAAAAATAGACCACTATAACATTTAAATAAGTAAAAGAAATACTCGACTTTCTTGAGCCCCACAATCTACTACTATATTTTAATTATACTTTAATTTCCACTACACTATATTTTATTCCCCACTATACTATTTTATTAATACTTTAGCTACTACTACAACATGGCTTGTCTTCCCCTCTAATTTTAACAATACTTTAACAACTAGTGGACAGAATACTTTAATTCAAATAATTGTCTAAATTTTAATTACAAAAAAATACCCCCACCCCGAAATTACTAGAATTTACTATTCTACTCTTATCAGCTATAACCAATTCACCTAAATCAATCAACAAAAATATAGCAAGTTTAACCAATTCTTAATCGAATTTAAACAACATATTCAAGCTAAATGAATAACAAGAAGAATCAATCTGAAATTATTTTGAACAACATTCATAACAGATATATTCTAAGATTCAACAATAACAAAAAATCATAACAGATAAATAGATTTTGATTACTAAATTCATATTCAACTTAACAAGATCAACAAAACATTCAAATTTCCAACTTAAATCTAAATTTTAACACAACAATAAACAGATTTAAGTCACTTAAACTCAATAATTAATTGAACTTCAAATTATATCTAACAACATTATAATCAAGATAAAAGATTCAAGTGATTAACTAAAATATTTATATATCAAAACTAAACAAAAACAAATGATTAACGCACAAGAATGAAGAAATAATCAAGAACATGATAAACAACCAGTAAGAAAATAATCAAACATATACTGATTTTAGATCCAAAAATATCAAACAAAATAATGACATAAATAAAACTCAAACTAATAACCGAATCGGAATAATATATTTACATATAAATATTATGATATACATATATATATACACAAATTTGTCCATATATACAACAACAACAATCCAGTATATTCTCACAAGGTGGGGTCTGGGAAAATATTGTATTCCGTTACCGGGAATCGAACCCGGGTCTCCTGAGTGAAAGCCAGATATCCTAACCGCTGGACGATAACGGATTTAAATTTGTCCATATATACATAAATATATACGTAAAGTATACATAAAATGATATACATATATACATACATACACACTTATATATGCACACACACACACACACACACATATATATATATATATATATATATATATATATATATATATATATATATATATATATATAAATAAAATAAAACTCAAACTAATAACCAAATCGGAATAATATATATATATATATATATATATATATATATATATATATATATATAAAGGATTGGGGTTGGTTGAATATATTTTCCGAAATAACCTAATCCTTTTTTTGTAAGACATACCCGAGAAATCAAAAAAATAAAGAAAAAAGATAACGGGGGAAGGGGGATGGCGGCGACGGGCACCAGGGTTGGGGGCGGCTGGTGGCATGGAGGACTGCTGGGGTGCGGCTGGCAGGGGGGCTAGGGAGGAAAAAGGAAGAAGAGAGAATAGGAGAATAAGTTTGAGGCTTTATGTGTTGGTGTTGTGTTTTTAGTTTTAGGGCTATGTTTAGTGTATAGTAGAATAGTGGATGGGTCATGGATCATGGGTTTGGGTTATGGGATTTTGGGTGTCACGACCCCAAATCCGGTCGTGATGGCGCCCAGCACATTGCTAAGCCAACCTGACCAATCAATAACAATAACGGAGCTATAAGCTCTCTTTAGCCCATTTAAGCATATCAAGTCATAAACAACAATGATATATATATATTAAACAGGGAACCAAGTCCCAACACGTGCCAACTCCCATAGACCGAAGGGTCAAGAGTCATGAGCCTCTACGGAATATACAAGTATAAATAGTGAATATAATTATGCACAAGTGTGGGATGATCAGAACAAAATATAGACAAACTGGAGAATCAGGTCCTGCGAACGCTGGCAGCTACCTCGACTGTCCAAAAGCACTCCCGAGCCGCAATAGAATCAGCTCTACTGTGATGTACCTGGATCTGCACACAAGGTGCAGGGAGTCGAGTGTGAGTACTTCCAACTCAGCGGTAATAAAAGTAAATAATGCTGAAGGGAAGAAAACCACGCAAGGCACTATCTCTTGCTACACAATACGGAACTATCATTAAACTTCAAAACACTATCATTTTATTCCTTTTCAGCATATGTGAGTAGATTTTTTAGAAATCTCAATTTTTAGCTACCTTTCATAATAATATACCAATACCTGGATACAATCTCAAGCAGTGCAAGTCCGCACTCAAATCAGCCTCTCGGGCTCAACACTCCTTATCAATTTACACCAGGAGATCTGGTCAACAAGGCAACTAATGCATGTGTGCCAGTAATGTATGAGTGCTAAATATTATGCCACGTAGTACATGTAAACCAATGTATGTAAGCCATGCAATGCATATGACCGCTACGGCGTGTAGCCCGATCCGTTTTGGGTACCCGTGCTCACTGTGGGGGTTCAGACTCCGGAGGGGCTCCTACAGCCCAAGCACAATATCAATATCACACCTGCTGCGGCGCGCAGCCCGATCCATATACTACTGCGGCGTGCAGTCCGATCCATGCATGTGTATGCATATGCTCACATGAATGTCATGCCCTAACATATGGCCCTCGGCCCCATTCAGTTTAACAGATAATCAAGAAAACCCTACGGCAACAATATCATATTAGTTCACAGCAAAAATGTTATTAAGACCTTGTTCAAGTTTTTCATAACCTTATAAGAATGCTGAATAGCAAAATACACTTTAAAACCTTAAATTTAGAAAAAAATATGCACAGTGTTATCGAGACAGTGATACTAATCCCTGAAGGATTCAAACAATTGGCACGAAGCCCAAATATGATAATTAGTCCAATTCATTTTCAACAATTAGGCGTTATTATTTATTACGCGGGACGGACTAAGTCACGATCCCCAATGGTGCTCTACCCCACACCCGTTATTCGGCATGCAAGTCACCTCAACACAGCACTAAGATGTGCAAGTCCGGGGTTTACTAACCCTCAGGACATCATTTACAAGTATTACCCACCTCGAACCGACGAAAACTCATGCCCGCGACGCCTTAGCTCCTCGAACCGGCATCCACGCACGTCAAAACTAGCCAAAATCAGTACAAATATATCAAAATAGGCTAATGGAACATAACCCAATCGAAAGAACTCGAAAAATATCAAAAATCACGAAATTTGCAAAACTCGAGCCCCGGGCCCACATCTCGAAAAATTTCGAAACTCATATTTCCAGAACCCTCGTCTTGCCACGAGTCCGTACATATAAAATTTACCAAAATCGGAGTTCGATTGGCCTTTCAAAAACCCAATTTTCGTTTTCAATATCTAGGCCACAATCCTTCACAATTTCTACCCAAATTCATGAAGATTGATGTTAATTATACCATAAAATGATGTTTTTGAGTCAAGAAACGTACCTCCGATGAATACCCGATGATTTCCCAGCGTTTTCCCGTGATTTCTTCTCTCTAGGGCTCAAAAATTGTGTTTTGGGTTAATGAACCCGTGAGCCTTCTGTTCTGTGATTTAATTCACTGCCAGACCCGTTTGCTCTACGCGTTCGCGTGAGCTTCCATGCGTTCGCGATGCCCAGTTCCCTTTTACTCTTCGCGAACGCGACGCCTACCATGCGTTCGCGATGCTCAACTTTGGCTTACCCTACGCGAACGCGAACTCCACCACGCGTTCGCGATGAACAAAATTCCCAGCGCCTATTTTCCTTCTACGCGTTCGCGATACTCCTCCCGCAAACGCGAAGCCTCACCCTCACGCACCTACGCGAACGCGACCACTGGAACGCGATCGCGAAGCTCAAAACCCTTGGCCTACGCGAACGCGACACCCCTGCTCGCGAACGCGATGCTTTGATCCGCCTAGCCTTCGCGAACGCGGCCCATGCCACGCGAACGCGATGGCTTAATGCCTGGGGAGTAACCTGCAATTTACAGCAGACCTTTCCAAGTTCAAAATGCCCGATTGATGGTCCGAAATCCTCCCGAGGCCCCCGGGACCCCAACGAAAACCACCAACATACTCCAAAACACGATACGAACTTGTTCCAATCATAAAAACACCATCCTAAACATCAAAATCACCAATTCCACACGGATTCAAGCCTAAGTTTCTTCAAAACTTTCAAAACTAACATTCAATCGAAAACCCGATCAAACGACGTCCGAATGTCTTGAAATTTTTCGGACATATCCAAAATCACATAACGAAGCTACAGGAATTGTCGGAATTCCATTCCGACCCCCGGATCAAAATCTCACCTCCCATCCGGTTTTTACCAAAATTCAACCTTCGCCAATTCAAGCCTAAAACTACACCGGACCTCCAAATTCAATTCCGATTGCTTTCCTAAGTCATAAATGATCCCCCGAAACTAGTCGAATCATTAGAATCTGATTCTGAGCACTCTAACTCGATAGTCAACTCTAGGTTGACTTTCCATATTCAAACTTCCTTCAAACATGCTATTTGCTTCATTTTCAATTCAATTCCCTCCTAAGTTACCCGATAGGTTCTAACACCGATATAGAAGCATAAAACACATAATTGCAACATGACGGGGTGGTAAATTTCCGTAACGACGGGTCGGGTCGTTACATTGGGTTAGGTAGAATAGGTTTGGGCCTAGATTTAAAATTTAGGAGGAGGCCCAATTCCGCATTTGTCTTCTCAATTTTTTTGTTACGAATTAATAAAAAAAAATGCTAAGATTAAATTATAAAAATTAAAATTATCTTAAAGTACTAATTAATGCCTTATAATAATTATAACACAATAATTAAACATCAATTAAAATAAAATCGCACAATTTTGATATTAAATGCTAAAAATGCAAAAAATATATATTTTTGTGATTTTTCATTTTCGTAAACCAAACATAATTATTCCTAGTTATAAACTTGAATTTTATATACAAATGAAACATATGTTTATATTTTTATTTATTTAAACAAATAAATATGCACAGATAAATGCAAATAATACAAAATTCACAACAATTGCAAGCAAACTAAATTTGTTTTATTTTGAATCTTTGGGAGTATTTCTCTTATAGGGCAAAAATCATGAGCTCACAGCTGCCCCTCTTTGCGCGTAAACACGAAGAGCTTTTCGTGCAAAGACAAGTGAGCGGATACGAGCGATTTTTGCCCGTTTGAGCACTCGATGAGAAGCATTTTTTTTCAAAAAAAATTGACCGAACCTTTACTTCAAAAGGTCTCCTACATATCCCTGGATAAAAGGGAGTAAGGTTAATGTTGTTCGGGAAATTTTGGTAGATGGGATTATCGTGGAACTGTGCTTTTATACTACTATTGTTGTTGCTGTTCCTGCTACTGCTGCTACTGCTTACTGACCTCTTTATTACACTAAAGGAAAATCAGAGCTAAGCTAGTTATGTTTATCAATTATGAGTTACAAGATTCCTATCTATTATTCTCTTGAATCTTGATATTCAGTCTTAGCTAATTTTTGCTTTAAACTTCGATCTGCATCTTGATGCTCGCAAGTTGTAGGTGCTTGTTTCTTTCTTCAGCATTGAGTAAAACATGCTTATGACTTCAGTCAGATTTCGAGCTGTTCGCACCTTTGTTTGCTCAAATATTCAAGCTCATTTCTTTTACTTATTTTCTCCTATTTGTTTTTTCATCGTTCATCTTGTGCCTTCTGTTTTGAGGTCAACCTGCTTAAGACATCCAAGTCAAACAAACGAACAAAATTCTGCCCCAGTTTTCACTAGAAAAATTTCATGAGTTAGTTGTGACACATACCTAAACAGTCAAATTAGGATTGTGTATCCTTGTGAATGGATCCAGGTTGTGCTGGGAAATAGCCGGGTTTTACCGAAAAGGTTCGCGGGTTATGCCGGGAAGGTCATCGGGTTATACCAAAAAAGGTCCACGAGTTATGCTGGAGAGTCATCGGGTTATGCCGGAAAATGCCTACGGGTTATGCTGGGAAATTCATCGGGTTATGCCAAAAAAGGTTCACGGGTTATGCCGTGATGTTTATCGGGTTATGCCTGAAAAGATCCATGGGTCATGCCTTGAAGGTCATCGGGTTATGCCGGGAAGGTCATCGGGTTATGCCGGGATTTTGGAAGAAAAGGTTCCTTGGGTTATGCCAGGGAGATCCACGGGTTATGCCGGGATTCAATGGGTTATGTCGTTAAGGTCGTCGGGTTATGCCTAGACTTGGAAAGAAAAGGCTCCTTGGGTTATTCCAAGGATATCCACGGGTTATTCCAATATTCAATGGGTTATGCCATTAAGGTCATCGAGTTATACCGAGACATGGAAAGAAAAGGCTCCTTGGGTTATGCCAGGGAGATCCACGGGTTATCCCGGGATTTAACGGGTTATGCCGTTAAGGTCATCGGGCTATTCCGAGACTAGGAAAGAAAAGGGCTCCTTGGGTTATGCCAAGGAGATCCACGGGTTATGCCGGGATTCAATGGGTTATGCATTAAGGTCATCAAGTTATGCCGAGACTTGGAAAAAAAGGCTCATTGGGTTATGTCAGGGAGATCCACGGGTTATGTTGTTATGGTCATTGGGTTGTGTCGAGACTTGGAAAGAAAAAGGCTCATTGGGTTATGCCAAGGAGAAATCATCAGGTTATGCTGGAAGGTTCGACGGGTTATGCCGTTAAAGGTCCATGGGTTATGCCGGGATGGTCATCGGGTTATGCCGAGACTTGGAAAGAAAAGGCTCATTGTGTTATGCCAGGGAGATCCATGGGTTATGCCGGGGAGATCCTCAAGTTATGCCGGGATTTGGAAAGAAAAAGCTCCTTGGGTTATGCTAGGGAGATCTTCGGGTTATGCCGGGATTTGAAAAGAAAAAGCTCCTTGGGTTATGCCTGGGATATCCTCGGGTTATGCCGAGATTTGGAAAGAAAAAGCACCTTGGGTTATGCCAGGGAGATCCTCGGGTTATGCCGTGGTTTGGAAAGGAAAAGCACCTATGCTACTATGATTTGTTTTTCTTTTTGGATTTTCATTTATTTTCTTCGTCTCTTCTTTTTCTCCTTCTTTTCTTCTTCTTTTTATTTTTCCTTTTTATTTGGAAACACACATGACAGAGTTTTATGAAACTTCCTTTTGGTCTCTTTTCCTGTTGCAAAGTTGTTTCAGCGCTTACGTAATTCATTTATTTTGGGGCCGCACATGCTTCATACGTGGTTGCTTTGAATGGAACATGTTTTCAACAAAGAACAGTTTATTAGTGTAACGACCCGGTCGGTCGTTTTTGAAATTTACACCCCGATTCCCAATTAACTGTTTTCCCTAAGTACATTTCTTCTATTTTGGTTTACCTGGATGTTCGGTTCTAGAAATTCAGAGTGTTTTGGGACACTTTGTCCCTAAATGAGAGTTGAATAGTTAAAAAATGGCTCGTATTCAGAACAGTGTTAAGACGACCTCAAAACTGAAATCTAATGGTTTTGTTAGCTGTGTTAGGTGATTTCGGGGTTGGGAGCGTGTTCGGAATGTATTTTGGAGGTCCGTAGCTCATTTAGGCGTGAAATGCCGAAGTTTGGAATTTTTAAAAATCCGGTTGATAGGTGAGATTTTGATCCAGTGTTCGGAATGGAATTTTGATAGTTCCTGTAGATTCGTTAGGTGATTTTGGGTGTATCTGCAAATTTTCAGGGCATTCGGACATCGTTTGGTCGTGTTTTTGATTGGATATTGGTTTCAGAAGTTTTAGTTGAAACTTAGGCTTGAATCCGCCTTAATTTGACGATTCTTGTGTTTAAGGGTATGTTTTTATGATTGGAACAGGTTTGTATGATGATTTAGAGTGGATTTGTATTTTTGGTTGAGGTCCCGGGGACCTCGGGATAAGTACGGAAGGTGAAACGGGAAAAATTTGGAAGTTGCATCAGGTCTGGTATCTGCCTTATGATATTTCCGCTTATGCGAAAATGGACCGCAGAAGCAGAAGGTTGAGCACAAAAGCGAATTATGGGAGGCCATCCAAATCCGCAGAAGCGGATGCCTTGTCGCAGAGGCAGCTTCGCAGAACCGGACAAGTGTCCGTAGGTGCGAAGCCTAGTGAGCCCATTAGGTTCCGCAGAAGCGGAAGAATTCCCCTTAAGCGGTCTTGCATAAGCGAGTATTTAACCACAGAAGTGGTTTAGGGGGTTTTAATGAAATGTCACAGAAGCGACAATAACACCGCAGAAGCGGAGTCACGGAAGCGAGTCAGGAGTCGCAGAAGCGAAACTCCTGAATGGTTTAATGCTCAGATTGGTTCGAAAATTTCAGAGGTGTTAAGTCATTTGGGGCTTCAAACTTAGAGGCGAATTTAGAAATTTTGAGGAGGAAATTGAGGAGTATAATCAGGTAAGAACTCTCGGACCCAAATTATGTTATTACATTGATAAAACATGGATTAAATCTCATAAAATGGTGGAATTAAGGTATAAAAATGGAGGATTTTACTCTAAGCCGGCGAAATAGAAATATGAAGATTTGAATGGGCAAACGAGTTCAGATTTTGATAAATTTTATGTGGTTAGACTCGTGAGAGTACGAGGGTTCTTAAAATATAAAAATATTTTGATTCCGAGCCGATGGTTGGAGGGGTATTTTGGTCATTTTACCTATTTTCACGCCTTACATTTAATTTTAACAATGTAATTAGTTACTTGCGAGGGTATTTACACTATGTAATTTGTTTGAATAGATTTGGGCCACTTGGAGTTGGATACTCGTGGCAAGAGCATTATTTTTTGGCAGTGTTGTACCGGGATTGAGGTAAGTGGCTTGTCTAACCTTGTGTGGGGGATCTTTTCCCCTAGGATATATTATGTGCTAATTTGAATGCATTTTACATGAGGTGACGGGCGTGTACTTGCGCAGATTGTTGAAAAATCCACTTTACTTGAATTGCTCAATCAGTATTATCTCTGTTATTGATTGGTTTAATTTCATGACATAAACTCTGTTAGCTAGGAAAGCATGTTTAGATAGGATTAACTGTCTAAATTCCTACTTGTCTTAATTGAATTTCGTGGAACATGTAGAGATTGAAGTTAATTGATAATTGTAGCAGTATATTTCATTTCTCTATTTGTATTCTCTTTGTTTGGTTATGTTGTGTTCTGTGGACTGCAGGTTCGATTCCCGGAGATCCGGTGCTGCTACGATGAAAGGACTACGGGTTTAATTCTCGGAGATCCTGTGTTACTGATATAAAGGACTACGGGTTCAATTCCCATAGATCATGTGATACTGATATATAGGACTACGGGTTTAATTCCCGGAGATCTTGTGATACTGATATAAATGGACTGCGGGATCAAATCCCGGAGATCCTATGATACTGATATAAAAGACTACGGGTTCAATTCCCGGAGATCCTAGATACTGATATATATTGACTACAGGTTCGATTCCCGGAGATCCTGAGTTGCTGAGTATAAATGGACTGCGAGTTCAATTCCCAGAGATCCTGTGCTATTGATTTTGTACTTGTTGTGTTGATTTTTCCTTAGAGATCCTCTGCCTCATTTTGCTATTATTTTAGATTTACTCCAGCTTTGCACTGTTCGAAATTATTATTATTATTATTATTATTATTATTATTATTATTATTATTATTATTATTATTATTATTATTATTATTCTCCGTAGGGCCCTAACCTTCCTCATCACTACTCCATTGAGGTTAGGCTTGGCACTTACTGAGTACCGCCGTGGTGTACTCATGCTACTCTTCTGCACACTTTTTGTTGTGCAGATCCAGGTCCATCTGATCATTCACACTACCGATGATAAATGTTATACTAAGGACACTCGAGGTATGCATCTGTTTCGTCCGCAGATCTGGGGAGTCTTCTTCTATTCTTTCTTAGTGGCACTAGATATTCCTTTTGTTTTCGGTTGTATAGACACTCTTGGTGGATAGAGCCACATTTTTTACTATCTTAACCTGTATTTGCCCGTGAGTTTCCGGGACTTGGTTGTTATATATTCTAGAAATTTTGGTAAAGTGTACGTGCCGAGCGGCACCTAGTACATTTTCTATGTTATTCCGCTGGTATTTCTTGTTGTTCGTAAAAGTTGAAAATTTCGCATTGTGCTAGGCTTACCTAGTCGCGAAGACTGGGTGCCATCATGACAGGTTCACGATTGGTGAACTGGGGTTGTGACAAGTTGGTATCGCTCTAGGTTCATAAGAGTCATGGGATACAAGCCGGTTATTTAGAGTCTCACTGATCGATGCGGAGACGTCCGTATTTATCTACGAGGGGCTGTGTAACTGTTTAGGAAACACTTCATTTCTTTTGAATTCCTTGTCGTGCGATATTTTTACACCAAATCTAAACTTCTGTCTTCTATTCTCTAACAAATGGTGAGGAAATGTGCTACTCGCGAGGATCAGGCACCCACGCCCCTACCGCCGCCACCGATGGTCAGGGGCCGGGGTAGGGGCCGAGGACGTGCCCGAGGTGCAGCCATAGCACCCGCATGCACTGCCGCTGAGGCACTACTAGTGGATTAGGTTGGAGCACCGGCACCTGGTACACCTACTACAGCTACTACAACTCCAGCACTCCAGGAGACTTTTGCTCAGTTTATGAGCATGTACACTACTCTGGCTCAGGCGGTGTTGCTTCCTCTCGTTGCAGCCACATCTCAGGCCGGAGGAGGGGCCCAGACTCTATAGCCCGCACTCGTGAGTAGAGAGTGCCCATGGAGCAGGTTCTAGAGGTTATTCCTATACCGCCTGCCGCACCCGTACAGCCCGGAGGTTGGTCAATTGCCTCCGAGGATGAGCAACGCACGTTGGAGAGGTTCAAGAAGTATGATCCCCCAGTGATCAGTGGCTTAGCTTCAGATGATGCCTTGGGATTTCTGGAGGAGTGTCATCGCATCCTCCGTACCATGGGTATAGTGGAGTCCAGTGGGGTTTCTTTTACTACTTTCCAGCTTTTAGGGGCTTCTTATGATTGGTGGCGCACATATGAGTTGAATAGTCTAGTCGAGTCTGCCTCGCTGACTTGCACACAGTTTTCTGACATATTTTTGAGGGAGTTTGTTCCCCAGAGCCTCAGGGATGCTTGGTGTGCGGATTTTGAGCGGTTTCACCAAGGCTCTATGACAGTATCTAAGTATGCCATCAGTTTCACCCGGTAAGCCAGACATGCACCGGCTTTGGTCACCACGGTCTGGGAGAGAGTGCAGAGGTTTATTGAGGGTCTGATTCCACCTATCAGGTCCAACATGGCCATAGAGCTAGAGACGAATGTGCCGTATCAGCAGGCGATGAGTATTGCTAGACGGATTGAGGGTATTCTCGCTAGGGAGTGAGGATAGAGGGAGGCTAAGAGGTCTCGTGAGTCGGGTTATTTCTCTAGTGCCCATACTGTTGTAGCCGATCCATTTGGCAGGGGTTATTCTGGTCACCCCGTTCATTCAACTGTTGTAGTAGCCAGTAGTGCTCTAGCTTCGCCTATACCTCGGGAGCCTTACTATGCACTTCAAGTTTCTAGCGCGCCTCATATGCGAGGTGCTTCCAAAGGTAAGTCCAGCAGACTTGGCCCAAGTCAATCACAACCACCCGCATCCTCATAGAGCTTGCTTTGAGTGCGGGGATACTCGCCATCTGGTTAGGGAGTGCCCCAGGCGTAGGAGGGGAGTGCCTCCACAGACTTCACATCCTCATCATGGTTCACAGGGTGAGCAGGCCATCATTCCTGCCCTAGCTGACACCCTACCTGCCCAGCCAGCCAGAGGCGGGGATTAGGGTGATAGAGGCCACCCTCGAGCGAGGGGCGGGGCCAGATTTTATGCTATTCCTGGTCGCGCTGTAGTTCTCTCCTCTGATTCTATTATCACAGGTATTATCTTGGTTAGTCAAATAGAGGCATCGGTTTTATTTGATCCTGGTTCTACTTTTTCACATGTGTCCTCTTATTTTTCTTTACGTCTTGGCTTGCCCCAGGATTCTTTGAGTGCCCCCGTTTATGTTTCTACTTCGGTGGGAGATGTATAGGTTGTGGACCGTGTGTATCGGTCGTGTTTGGTCACTAGTTCTGGTTTTGAGACCAGAGCTGATCTTTTGTTGCTCGATATGGTTGATTTTGATAATATTCTAGGCATGGACTTGTTGTCGCCCCATCATGCTATTCTTGATTGTCACGCCAAGACTGTGACGCTGGATATGCCAGGCATTCCACGTATTGAGTGGAGTGGTACTCTAGATAACACCCCCCAGCCGTGTTATTTCTTTTCTTAAAGCTCAATGTATGGTTGAGAAGGGGTGTGTTGCTTATCTAGCTTAGGTGAGGGATGTCAGTGTTGACACCCCTTCTATTGATTCAGTCCTAGTGGTACGAGATTTCTCTGATGTGTTTCCAGCTGATATCCCGGGCATGCCGTCCGATAGAGATATCAATTTTGCTATTGATTTGTTGCCGGGCACTCAGCCCATTTCTAATCCTCCGTACAGTATGGCTCCTCCTAAGTTGAAGGAGTTGAAGGATTAGTTACTGGAGTTGTTGGGTACGGGTTTCATTCGACCCAGTATTTTGCCTTGGGGTGCTCCTATGTTGTTTGTGAAGAAAAAAGACGGTTCTATGCGTATGTACATTGACTATCGCCAGTTGAAAAAAGTTACAATGAAGAACCGGTATCCTTTGCCACGTATTGATGACTTATTTGATCAGCTACATGGCGCACGGGTGTTCTCCACAATTTAATTGCGCTCTAGTTATCATCAACTGAAGATTTGGGAGCAGGATATCCTGAAGACTGCCTTCTGGACTCGGTATGGTCATTACGAGTTCCTCATTACGTCTTTTGGGCTGACTAATTCCCTAATAGCGTTCATGCATTGAATGCACAGTGTATTCAGACCATATCTTGACTCGTTCACGATTGTTTTCATTAATGATATTTTGGTGTATTCCAAGAGTCAGGAAGAGCATGAGCAGCACCTGAGGATAGTGCTTCAGACTCTTAGAGAGAAGCACTTATATGCAAAGTTCTCTAAATGTGAGGTTTGGCTGAGTTCGGTGGCATTTCTAGGCCACGTGGTATCGAGCTAGGGTATTCGAGTGGATCCGATGAAGGTGGAGGCCGCGCAGGGTTGTCCTAGGCCCTCCTCAGCTACTGAGATTCATAGTTTCCTTGGTTTGGCGGGTCATCATTGTTGCTTTGTGGAGGGGTTCTCTTCGATCGCGGCACCTATGACCAGATTAACCCAAAAGGGTATCCCTTTTCAGTGGACAGAGGAGTGTGAGGCGAGTTTCCAAAATCTCAAGACAGCTTTGACTTTTGCCCCTATCTTGATGTTGCCTACCGGTTGGGGTCCTATACAATTTATTGTGATGCCTCACGGGTTGGACTTGGAGCAGTATTGATGCAGGACGGTAAGGTGATTGCCTAGGTGTCTCGACAACTAAAGGTGCATGAAAAGAACTACCCTATCCACGATCTTGAGTTAGCTGCTATTGTTCACGCCTTAAAGATCTGGCGTCATTATCTGTATAGGGTTCCTTGTGAGATTTACACCGATCATTGGAGTTTGCAGCACTTGCTTAAGAAGAAGGACCTGAATATGCGCTAGAGGAGATGGCTAGAGTTATTAAAGGATTATGATATTACTATTCTTTATCACCGGGCAAGGCCAATGTGGTTGCCGATGCCTTGATTCGCCGGACGGAGAGTTTGGGGTGTTTGGCATATCTACCTGCTTCGGAGAGACCTATGGCGATGGATGTTCTGGCTTTGGCCAGGCAGCTTATTAGATTGGATCTTTCGGAGCCCTGCCCGGTTCGCCTGTGTGGTTTCTCGGTCTTCTCTATTTGATCGCATCAGGGAGCGGCAGTTTGATGACCCTAATTTGCTTGTTCTTCAGGATAGAGTTCGGCATGGTGATGCTTGAGATGTTACCGGCGGGGATGATGGAGTGATGAGGATGCAGGGGCATTTTTGTGTGCCCAATATGGATGATCTACAAGAGTTGATTCTAACCGAGGCCCAAAGCTCGCAGTATTCCATCCATCCAGGTGCCGCGAAGATGTATCGGGATTGGAGGCAGGAGTATTGGTGGAGGTGGATGAAGAAGGATATAGTTGACTATGTTTCCAGGTGCCTCAACTGCCAGCAGGCGAAGTATGAGCATCAGCATCCGGGTGGGTTGCTACAGCAGATTGAGATCCCAAAGTGGAAGTGGGAGCACATCACCATGGATTTTGTATCTGGACTTCCACGTACTGTGAGGAAGTTTGATTCTATTTTTGTCATTGTGGATCGGCTGACCATGTCCGCCCATTTCATACCTGTGTGCACTACTTACTAATCAGAGCGGTTGGCGGTGATCTATATCAGGGGTATAGTCCGGTTGCATGGTATTCCAGTTTCCATCATATTAGATAGAGGCACTGAGTTTACTTCGCGGATCTGGAGAGCCTTGCAGCAGGAGTTAGGTACTCGGGTGGTGCTAAGCACAGCATTTCACCCCCAGACGGATGGTCAGTCTGAGCACACTATTCAGATTTTAGAGGATATGCCCCATGCGTGCGTGATTGAGTTTGGAGGTTCATGGGATCACTTCTTGCCACTGGCGGAGATTGCTTATAACAACAGCTATCAGTCCAGCATTCATATGGTGCCATATGAGGCCCTATATGGTAAGAGATGCAAGTCCCCAATGGGTTGGTTCGACTCGGGCGAGGCAAGGTTATTAGGTACTAAAATGGTCCAAGATGCAATTGACAAGGTCGAGGTGATTCAGGATAGACTCCGTGCAGCCCAGTCCAGACAAAAGAGTTATGCGAACAAGAAGGTTCGCGATGTGGCATTTATGGTTGCGAGCAAGTTCTACTTTAGGTCTCGCCCATTAACGGCGTCATGAGATTTGGGAAGAAAGGGAAGCTGAGTCCGAGATTTATTGGGACTTTTGAGATTTTGAGGCGAGTTGGGGAGGTATCTTATGAGCTGTCCTTACCTCCCAGCCTAGCCGGAATCTATCCGATATTTCATGTTTCTATGCTCCAGAGAAATCATGGTGACCCGTCTCACGTGTTGGATTTCAGTTCAGTCCAGCTGGACAAGGATCTATCTTATGTTGAGGATCTAGTGGCCATTTTGGACATACAAATCAGAAAGTTGAGGTCTAAAAACATTGTTTCGGTGAAAGTCCAGTGGCGGGGTCAGCCGGCCAAAAAGGCAACTTGGGAGACCGAGTAGGATATGCGCATCCAGTACCCTCATCTCTTTACTACCTCAGGTATGTCTTTTTTCTATGCTCGTTCGAGGACGAATGAATGCTTATGTGTTGAAGGATGTGACGATCCGGCCGGTAATTTTTGATATTTACGCCCCGATTCTGAATTAACTATTTTCCCTAAGTTCATTTATGCTATTTTGGTTTGCCGGGATGTTCGGTTCTAGAAATTCAGAGTGTTATAGGATAATTAGTCCCTAAATGAGAGCTTAATAGTTGAAAAATGACCCGTATTCAAAATAGTGTTAAGACGACCTCGGAACGGAAATCCTATGGTTTCGTTAGCTCTGTTAGGTGATTTCGAGGTTGGGAGCATGTTCAGAATGTACTTTAGAGGTCCGTAGCTCATTTAGGCTTGAAATGCCAAAGTTTGGAATTTTTGAAAATCCGGTTGATAGGTGAGATTTTGATCCGGGGGTCGGAATTGAATTTCGATAGTTCCAGTAGCTTGTTTAGGTGATTTTGGGTGTGTCTACAAATTTTCAGGTCATTCGGACATCGTTTGGTCGGGTTTTTGATTGGATGTTGGTTTCGGGAGTTTTAGTTGAAACTTAAGCTTGAATCCGCCTTAATTTGATGATTCTTGTGTTTAAGGGTATGTTTTTATGATTTGAAAAAGTTTGTATGATGATTTATAGTGGATTTGTATAATTGGTTGAGGTCCCGGGGGCCTCGGGATAATTACAGAAGGTGAAACGGGAAAAATTTGGAACTTGCATCAGGTCTGGATGCCTTCTGGTATTTCCGCTTCTGCGGAAATGGACGGCAGAAGTGAGTTCGCAGAAGTGGAAGGTTGAGAGCAGAAGAGAAATATGGGAGGCAATCCAAATACGCAGAAGCAGATGCCTTGTCGCATAGGTGACTCCGCAGAAGCGGACAAGTGTCCGCAGGTGCGAAGCCTATTGAGCAAGTAGCAGAAGAATTCCGCTTAAGCGGTCTCACAGAAGTGAGTATCGAACCGCAGAAGTGGTGTGGGGGGTTTTAATGAAATGTTGCAGAAGCGACAATAACACTACAGAAGCGGATTCGCGGAAGCAAGTTAGGAGTCGCAGAAGCGAAACTCCTGAATGGTTTAGTGCTCAGATTGGTTAGAAAATTTCAGAGGTGTTAGGTCATTTGGGGCTTCGAACTTAGAGACGAATTTCGTGATTTTGAGGAGAAAATTGAGGATTATCGTTAGGTAAGAACTCTTGGACCCAAATTATGTTATTACATTGATAAAACATGGATTAAATCTCTGAAAATGTGGGAATTAAAGTGTAAAAATGGAAGATTTTGCTCTAAGCTTGGGAAATAGAAAATTGACGATTTGAATGGGAAAACAGGTTCCGATTTTGGTACATTTTATATGGTTAGACTCGTGAGAGTACGAGGGTTCTGAAAATGTAAAAATATTTTGATTCCGAGCCGATGGCTAGAGTGGTATTTTGGTTATTTTACCTATTTTCGTGCCTTAGCTTTAATTTTAACAATGTAATTAGTTACTTGCAATGTTATTTACACTATGTAATTGTTTGAATAAATTTGGGCCACTCAGAGTTGGATACTCGTGGCAAGGGCGTTATTTCTTAGCAGTTTTGTATCGGGATTGAGGTAAGTGGCTTGTCTAACTTTGTGTGGGGGATCTTTTCCCCTAGGATATACTATGTACATATTTAAATGCCTTGTACGCGAGGTGACGAGCATGTACTTGTGCAGATTGTTGAAAAATCCATTTTACTTGAATTGCTAAATCAGTATTATCTCTGTTATTGATTGGTTTAATTGCAAAACTTATCCTATGTTAGCTAGGAAAACATGTTTAGATAGGATTATCTATCTAACTGCCTACTTGTCTTAATTGAATTTCGTGGAACATGTAGAGATTGAATTTAATTGATAATTGTAGCAGTATATTTCATTTCTCTCTATGTATTCTCTTTGTTTGGTTATGTTGTGTTCTGTAAACTACAGGTTCGATTCCCAGAGATCCGATGCTGCTATGATGAAAGGACTGCGGGATAAATTCCCGAAGATCCTATGATACTGATATAAAGGACTGCAGGTTCAATTCCCGGAGATCTTGTTATACATATATAAATGGATTGTGGGTTCAATTCCCGGAGATCTTGTGATATTGATATAAACGACTCCGAGTTTAATTCCCAGAGATCTTGGCTACCGATATATATGGACCGCGGGTTCGTTTCCCGGAGATCCTGAGCTGCTGAGTACAAATGGACTGCGGGTTCAATTCCTGGAGATCCTGTGCTATTGATTTTGTACTTGTTGTGTTGATTTTTCCTTGTTGGCTTAACTGTAAATGACTTTTAGTTTCTGTCTCATTTTGTTGTTATTTCAGATTTACTCATGCTTTGCACTGTTCAATATTATTATTATTTTTATTATTATTATTATTATTATTATTATTATTATTATTATTATTATTATTATTCTCGGTAGGGCCCTGACCTTCCTCGCCACTACTCCATCGAGGTTAGGTTTGGCACTTACCGAGTACCGTCATGGTGTACTCATGCTACTTTTCTGTGCACTTTTTGTTGTGCAGATCCAGGACCATCTAATTAGGCACACTACCAGTGACAGAGGTTATACTCAAAACACTCGAGGTGTGCATCTGTTGCATCTGCAGATCTGGAGAGTCTTCTTCCGTTCTTTCCTAGTGGCGCTAGATATTCCTTTTGTTTTCGGTTGTATAGATACTCTTAGTGGATAGTGCCACAGTTTTAAATATCTTAGCTTGTGTCTGCCCATGAGTTTTCGGGTCTTGGTGGTTATATGTTCTAGAATTTTTTGTAAAGTGTATGTGACAAGCGGCACTTATTATATTTTCTATGTTATTTCGCTGTTATTTCTTGTTGTTCGTAAAAGTTGTAAATTTCCTATTGTGTTAGGGTTACCTAGTCGTGAAGACTAGGTGCCATCACGAGAGGTTCACGATTGGTGAACTAGGGTCGTGACAATTAGTTTGAAATGGTGGTTGTTTTTGTGGCCTTGATCATCCCAATTGCTTGATCTCGGCCCCCCTTTCCATTGAGAAATTGGCTGCTTGTTGGCCTTGAGGGTGAATCTCTTTTCAAACCGACCGGGTTCAACTCCCAAGATTTCATTATGACTTGTCCATGTGGGCTCTGACCTTTTCACTTTATTCTACCCTTAGGACCTTTTTCTTTGACTTTCTTTCTTTTCAAACATCTTTACTTTGGAGGCAATCAACCACCATGGTCAGTCGGGATTGGACTGGCGCAACCGCTGAGGCTGGGTATCTTCTTCGACTTTAACCAGGCGGAGGCCTGTGAAACCAGTCCTGTCACCTTTCTTTGTAATAGTTACAGAATAAGAATTAAATCGATTTAAAGAAAAAGTATCCAAAAAGGCAAGCATGTGAGTTTAAAGAGAAGCATCCCTTTCGGGGCAAAGAAGGACTTATCTGGGGTGCATGCTGGCTTCAAATGAACATGACATGCTTCTTGGACTGGACGCCCGACCCACACAAACTTTCAATTTCACATGAACCCAATGATCCACATTTCAAAATCAGGGAACCTTGCTAGGACTTTTTAGTGATGAGATGTCTTCTTTTCGGTCGACAACGCCCTTTGCGGGTTTTCACCAATCGACCTTTCTCATTTCACTTCTCACCGTAGCCCGATAGTGCTCTTTACCAGTTTTCACTAAACGGACTCTCTCATTTTTAGTTTCTCTACTCACCGTCGCCTTACGGTGACCGAAGGTTTTCACCGATAAGACTCTCTCATTTTATTTCTCACAATTCAGGTTGTATCAGATTCCATCAATGACGTTTTTCGCTTCGCTGCCTTTGCCAATTGATTTGAAGGACTTGAACAAGGTCTTTGGGTAAAAAGGATTTTGAGTGGAATTACAACTTTGGAACCATTTCGGCGGATCCAAACCGAACCGTCATATCATCTGCCCCAGTTTCAATTTTTGGGAAATTGGGATTTTGTTTTGGTGTGACTGAACCTCAGGGAGAGGCTGCCTAAGTATCCTTTCGGAATTAAGTCAGAACGTAGTTCAAGCAAAGAATTTTTGTTTTGTCTTTTTGTTTTTTCTTTTCTTTTTCCTTTTATTTTCTTTTCTTTTCTTTCTTTTCTTTTTCTTTTACTTTTGATTTTTTTTCTTTTTCTTTTCTTTTTGTACTTTCGGGTTCCAAAGAGGTTGAACAAAAAAAACATAACCGGCTCAAAGGGTTAACAAAGGATTGATAGTATTTAAGGTAGCGAGAAAGAAAGCCTTCGTCATCTCAATTATACAAAAGCCATCGTCGCAGATGGTCTTCACATAGTACCTTTTTACTGTATCAACATTGACTTATGTTTCAAGATCATTTCCTTCAATATCTCCCAGATACAGTGTTTCTCTCAGCGATAATTTCCAGATGATGTATGGACTCTTCCAATCAGGAGCGAGTTTTCCTTTAGCTTCCTAGTGTTGAGGAAAAATGCGCGTTAACACCAGTTGTCCCATTTTTGAGATTCCTAGGCCGCACTTTCTTGTTGTAAGAATGGGCCATTCTTTGTTGGTACAACTACCGGGGTATTCCCTGAGTACAACACACCCTTTTGTATGCAAACCAATTTTACTTCAATTATTCCAATTCTTTGTTTCATTTCCTCAAGGTAACTTTTTTGTGCATTTTGACTCTTCATTAATTATTCCGAAGTCTGACAGCGTTTTTGGATCTAGGCATGAAGTCGGCAAGCATGTCATGTTATTTAAAGCCGCATTATATGAACTAAAGAGAAGAGAAAGAGAAAACTAACAAAAATCAGAAAGAATAAAAAGGAAATAGACGATGAAATATTAATTTCATTTCTTGGAATTGGAAGGATGAACATGGTTTACATTCTAGTATTTTAAACACGGAAAATTAAAATAGACACCTGAGTTACACCTTGAAATAACTAAGGATGTAGAAAAATACGACAGGACAAGTCTACTTGGACTCCCGCCTGATCAGGAATGTCATAGACTTCCAGTTTTTGAGTTTAGCGTTTGTTCCGATGGACAGCATCTCAGCAGTGCTAGTCCCTTCCCCTGGATCGACCATGTGGGTTTCACAGAGCCTTGCCCCACATTTTCCCTCACTCTCTTTAGTCGTGAAATCCTCATCAACTTCCTCTTTACGGTCCTTAAGCTTCTGTGGTATGCGTCCAACAACCACTGGCTCATTCAGCCGAGGTGGTATAATTGTCCCTCCATACCACATAGGCTTGCTTGGGTGCATCAATGTCCTTTTCCGGTTCTATCTCTATGATTTTACTTTTCTTTTCCCTTTTCTCTTGTTTTGGGACTGTCTTGGGCACCCTTTCCGCATCAACAATAGCACTTATGGCCTTAAGCACTAGATCAAATTCTTCGTCTTCACAAATAATTCCGATTATCATCCCATTGTTGTGAGTGGGCAGCGGATTATTGGTCACATTTGGGACATCCTCATCCTTTAACACAATTTTCCATTTCTCTGTTAAATACTCCACTGCTTGTTTCATAGTCCAACAGTCATTTGTATGATGGCCCTCTGCCCCTAAATGGTATGCACACCTGGCACCAGCTCTATAGGCAGGTGATGCCGGGTTTTGTCTATTCAGAGGAACCGGCTATAGTAGACCCGTTTGGACAAGTTTCGAGAATAGATTAGAGTAAGATTCACTAATTGGGGTAAAGTTTGGTCTCTTGAGTGATTCCAAAGGATGGAAGTTATTCTGCAGAGGTCGAGGGTTATAGTGGTTCTGATGGGGAGGCTGATTTCTTGGAAATAGAGCTTAGTTTCTATTGGCATGTTGCTGCGGTCGTGCTAAAGGTTTAGCATTCATGACCGCATATGGTTGGGGAATATAGTACATTTCCTGAGGAGGGTAATAATGCTGGGGGTTCTTTCTAAAAAGATAGGTCTAGGAGCGCGGTGTCTTCTATCACCCGAAGTAGCCATGGAGGTTTCCTCTTTCGTCCTACCCTTTGCTATTCCTCTAGACCCTCCTTGGATGGCTTGGGAGGTTGCTCGAATGGCCCGCCTGACTCAAAATTCTTCGCGTCTTTAAACCATTCTCTACCATTACTCTGATCTTGATCGTCTCTGTGAAAGGTTTTCCCATTGCTGACATCACGTTCTGGAAATAGTCTGGTTCTTGAGCTTGGAGGAAAGTAGTGACCATTTCTATTTCGTCCATGGGGGGTTTCACCCTGGATGCTTGCTCGCGCTATTTGATAGCGTATTCTCTGAAGCTTTCTGAGGGCTTCTTCTTCAAGTTTGATAAGGAATTCCTGTCTGGCGCGATGTCATTATTATACTAATGTCACAACTCCCTTTTTACTACACCGCCTTTTTAAAGTTCCCGATTAAGATAATAGGGTATACATCAATGTTCAAATACCCGAGAAGGATATAATAACGAAGAGGAAGGAGTTTTTCCAAATAAAGGACAATCGGTCCAGGATTTTGTTTAATTTTTTCAGAGTCGCCACTTGGAAAGATAATGGTGTCCCAAGTCACGGGTTAATCCCAAATCCGAGGAAATTGACTATGTATTACAGTCCGCAAAATAAGAAACCTGGATAAGGAATTCTGCTAACCCGGAGAAGGTGTTCGGCACTCCCGGATTCCGTGGTTTTAGCACGGTCGCTCAACTGTCGTTCTCGATTTTATATGACTTATTATATGCTTTTTAACAATGCATACACGTTTTAAGCTTTAATAATTTTTATGAATTGCGACGTTGCGAAAACGTATTTCGAGTCACACCGCAACCAGTGCGCCTGTGACCTTTAATACATTTTGGCTTCGTCGGGATTTATGATTTGAGTTGCACCAAGTGCACAGTCGTATTAAGGAAGGTATATTTATTAAATCGTGCCTAATAATCGTCTAGCAGTTTTTTAATTTTTGGGAAAAGGTTGTAGAATTTGCTATCAACCTTCCCGAATCTATTACGTATTCGTCATTTGTTTATATGGGGGCCCCACTATTTTTGTTACCATGCGAGGCTCATCCCATTCGTTTTTATAGTCCAAACTTAACATATAACTATATTTTCTATCACTGTTTTTCCCTTAACCACTTCAATTACCTTACATTTCCAGAAAAAGTGATTCCAGGCCTTACTATTTTTATTATTACTGGGCCTGAACTCCTGGGCTTGTATTCAGCAGATTGCTGTGGATATCTAGGTCTCAATAACCTAGATTATGTTGAGGCTTTCGTTCAGAAGCCCAACTAATATTCGAACACAATCCAGGCCTACGTTACACATTAGGCCCAGACCAAAACGAAACAAGGAGAATGAAAGCAAAGATCGAAAACTCATAATATGAACAGGTACTTGAGATCAAAAGAAATAAATTCAAATTATACTTTATTCATCAAGAGAAAATTACTGTACAAAACTAACAATATCAATTCTGAATCATAATTGTCTAATACTGTCACGACCCAAATCCGGTCGTGATGGCACCCAATAATCAAGCTAGGCCAGCCAAACCAACAATTTAATTAACACAACGATATCAGTCCCAAATGGACAACCCAAGAAGGATATATGAGTTTAAGAACTCCAATAATAATAATAAAGAACAAAATACTGACACTCCCTAAGATCCGGAGTCACAAGTCTAGAGCCTCTAACAAAACCCAATTGGAATAGAGAGTACTGTATAGAAATACTCAAGTCGGAATACAAAATACAAAATAACAACTGGAAATGAGAGGAGGAGCTAGGTTCTGCGAACGTAGGCAGCTACCTCAGCAACTCGATATGACACTGCAAACACTGGAATCGCCTGTCTACTGCTCCTGAGTACCTGAGTCTGCACACAAAAGGTGCAGGGAGTAGGGGTGAGTACTAAGTACTCAGTGAGTAATAAATATATATCAGCAGGTGAAAATAAGAAATCCACAGATTACCACATAATGAAGCTAAACTACAGTTCGAATCTCCTACGAACTAGCATCAACAATACAATACAGCTACCACAGAGTAATTCAACAAATAAAGATGCCATGCAATGCACATAACCGCTACGGCGTGTAGCCCGATCCAATTTAACGTCGACGGCGCTCACTGGGGGTGTGTACAGACTCCGGAGGGGCTCCTACAGCCCAAGCGCAATACTGCTGCGGCGTGCAGCCCGATCCTCATATCAACCACTGCGACGTGCAGCCCGATCCCATGCTCAGTCCACAATAAGCAAATAAGTCTCAAACAATTCATTTTTCTTAATTCCAGTTCTCAAGTCATAATTTATGAAAAATACTTTAACTTTATTTAATTTGTAAAAGCGGTGACCTAGCATTTCAAAAGTGTGATTTCAATTTCCAGGACTGAGATCAGTGATTTAAGCAATTATAGCTATCACATAAATATTGTCCTCTAAGGACGCTACGGATCGGCACAAGGCCCCAAACAAGGCTTACAGCCCACAAAAATATCAAATACAGTGTATTTCCAACACTAATTAACACATTATTCACATCCGGGATGGACCAAGTCTCAATCCCCAGTCACAATCAATCCCGCACCTGCCACGGTGTGCGAGCCACGCCCTACTAGCGTCACAATGTGCTAAGCTGGGGTTTCGAACCCTCAGGCTACCATATACACAGACTACTCACCTCTAGCCGGCCGTAGACTCGTCCGCGATGCCTTTTCCTTTGAAATTCGCTACCTCGTGTGTAGAATCTAGTCAAATAACAATAATTATATCAAATACGGGTCAAAGAATCATAACCCACTTCAATTTACATGAAATTCGCATAAATACACCAAGTTGGTAAAACCCGACCCCGGGCCCACTGCTCGGAAAATTTCGAAATTAGTACCAACGCGACCCTCATCTCGCCACGAGTCCGTGCATATAAAATTTATCGAAATCGGAGTTCAAATGGCCTTCCAAATCCAAAAATCCCGTTTTCAATATTTAGGCCACATTTCTTCAAGATTTCAACCCAATTTCATGAAGATTGATGTTAATTCTACCATAAAATGATGTTTTTGAGTCAAGAATCTTACCTCCAACGAATATCCGATGACTTCTCAGTGATTTCCTCGAGTTTTCTTCTCTCTAGGGCTCAAAATTATGTTTTGGGGGTGTAAACCCGTAAGCCTTCTGTTTCTGGATTTTATTCACTGCCAGAGCTTTTTGCTCTTCGCGTTCGCGTGAGTTCCCACGCGTTCGCGATGAACAGCCCTCACTTACCCTTCGCGAACGCGACGCCTCCCACGCGTTCGCGATGCCCGTCTCTGACTTACCTTACGCGAACGCGAACCACACCACGCGTTCGCGATGAACAATCTTCCCAGCCACCTATTTTCCTTCTACGCGTTCGCGATACTCCTCCCGCGAACGCGAAGCCTTACCCTCTCACACCTACGCGAACGCGACCGCTGTAACGCGAACGCGATGCACACAATCCCTGGCCTACGCGAACGCGGCCCTTGCCACGCGAACGCGAAGGCTTAAAGGCCTGGGCAGAACCTGCAGTTTTTCTGCAGATTTTTGCCAAGTCCAAATGCCCGGTTGATGGTCCGAAATCATCCCGAGGCCCCCGGACCCCAACGAAAACCACCAACGTACTCCAAAACATGATACGGACTTGTTCCAATCATAAAAACACCATGCTAAACATCAAAATCACCATTTACTCACGAATTCAAGCCTAAGTTTCTTCAAAACTTTCAAAACTAACATTCAATCCTAAACCCGATCAAACGATGTCCGAATGACCTGAAACTTTGCAGACACATCCAAAATCACATAACGAAGCTACAGAAATTGTCGAATTCCATTCCGACCCCCGGATCAAAATATCACCTACCATCCGGTTTTCGCCAAAAATCAACCTTCGCCAATTCAAGCCTAAAACTACACCGGACCTCCGAATTCAATTCCGATTGCTCTCCTAAGTCATAAATGATCCCCCGAAACTAGTCGAATCATCGGAATCCGGTTCCGAGCACTCTAACTCAATAGTCAACTCTTGGTTGACTTCTCATATTTAAGCTTTCTTCAAACATGCTATTTGTTTCATTTTCAATCCAAATCACTCCTAACTCACCCGATTACTCTAATACTGTTATAAAAGCATAAGATATGTAATTGCAAGGTAACGGGGTGGAAATTCCCGTAACGACGGGCCGGGTCGTTACATTCTCCCCAACTTAAACAAACGCTCGTCCGCGAGCGGGTTAAGAAACATACACGGAGTATCAAAAAAGTGTGGATATCTGCTTCGCATCTTCCTGCTCGGTCTCCCAAGTTGCTTCCTCCACGGGACGACCTCTCCATTGCACTTTCACTGAAGCTATATCCTTGGATCTCAGCTTACGAACCTGTCGACCCAAAATGGCTACTGGCTCTACATCATAAGTCAAATCCTCATCTAGCTGTATCGTGCTGAAGTCCAACACATGAGACGGGTCTCCGACATACTTCCGGAGCATAGATACATGGAACACCGGGTGAACTCCCGACAAACCGGGTGGCAAAGCAAGCATATAAGCCACCTCCCCATCTTTCCTAAGCACCTCAAAAGGTCCAATAAACCTTGGGCTCAACTTCCCTTTCTTTCCAAACCTCATAACACCCTTCATAAGCGAAACCTTCAGCAACACCTTCTCACCTACTGAATAAGACAAATCTCGGACCTTCCGGTCTGCATAACTCTTCTGACGCGACTGAGCTGTGCGAAGTCTCTCCTGAATCACCTTTACCTTGTCTAAAGCATCTTGGACTAACTCTGTCCCCAATAACCTAGCCTCGCCGGGCTCGAACCAACCAACTGGAGACCTACACCGCCTCCCATATAAAGCTTCATACGGCGCTATCTAAATACTGGACCGATAGCTATTATTGTAAGCAAACTCCGCCAAAGGCAAATAATCAGCCCATGAACCACCAAAATCAATGACACAATCACGCAACATATCCTCTAATATCTGAATAGTACGCTCAGACTGCCCATCCGTCTGTGGATGAAATGCTGTGCTCAGCTCTACCCGTGAACCCAACTCTCGCTGAAATGTCCTCCAGAACTGAGAAGTGAACTGGGTACCTCTATCCGATATAATAGAAATGGGAACTCCATGCAATCTCACTATCTCACGGATGAATATCTCTGCCAACCGCTCTGAGGTATAGGTAGTACACACTGGGATGAAGTGAGCTGACTTGGTCAACCTATCCACCACCACCCAAACTGAATCAAACTTCCTCGCTGTTCGAGGGAGTCCACTAACAAAGTCCATAGTTATTCTTTCCCACTTCCACTCCGGGATATCAATACGCTGGAATACACCACCAGGTCTCTGATGCTCATACTTGACCTGCTGACAGTTTAGACACCGAGCCACATGGCTCACAATATCTTTCTTCATCTTTCTCCACCAGTAATGCTGCTTCAAATCCTGATACATCTTCGCGGCTCCTGGATGGATAGAATACCGCGAGCTGTGGGCCTCCTCCAATATCAACTCACGAAGGCCATCAACATTGGGCACGCATATCCGGACCTGCATCCGCAATACACCATCACTATCAATAGTGACATCTCTGGCATCATCATGATGAACTCTGTCCTTAAGGACAAGTAAGTGTGGATCATCATAGTGGCGCTCTCGAATACAATCATATAAAGAAGAACGAGCTACTACACAAGCCATCACCCGACTGGGCTCAGAAATATCCAGCCTTACCATCTGATTAGCTAACGCTTGAACATCAACTGCTAGGGGTCTCTCCCCAACTGGAATATATGCCAAACCGCCCATACTAATAGCCTTCTGGCTCAATGCGTCAGCCACTACATTGGCTTTCCCGGGATGATACAAGATAGTAATATCATAGTCTTTAAGCAATTCAAGCCATCTCCGCTGCCTCAAATTTAGATCTTTTTGCTTAAACAAATGCTGAAGGCTGCGGTGGTCCGTATATACATCACAAGATACACCATATAGATAATGCCTCCAAATCTTCAAGGCATGAACAATAGCAGCTAACTCCAAATCATGAACAGGGTAGTTCTTCTCGTGGGGCTTTAGCTAAGGAGAAGCATATGCAATAACTCTACCCTCCTGCATCAACACACAACCGAGTCCAACTCTAGAAGCATCACAATACACCGTATATGACCCCGAGGCTGATGGTAACACAAGTACTGGAGCTGTGGTCAAAGCCTCCTTGAGCTTCTGAAAGCTCTCCTCACATTCATCAGACCACACAAATGGAGCATTCTTCTGTGTCAACTTAGTCAACGGTGAAGCAATATATGAGAAACCCTGAACAAACCGGCGATAATAGCCTGCCAAGCCGAGAAAACTCCGAATCTCTGTAGCCGAGGAAGGTCTGGGCCAATTCTGCACTGCCTCAACCTTCCGTGGATCAACCCGAATACCATCACTAGACACTATATGTCCCAGAAAACCGACAGTATCAAGCCAGAACTCACACTTAGTGAATTTCGCATAGAGCTTCTCTTCTCTCAACCTCTGCAATACCACCCTCAAATGATGTGCATGCTCCTCCTGGCTGCGTGAATATACCAGAATATCATCAGTAAACACAATTACGAAAGAATCAAGGTACGACCGAAATACACTATTCATCAAGTGCATGAATGCAGCTGGGGCATTAGTCAACCCGAAAGACATCACCAGGAACTCGTAGTGCCCATATCGCGTCCTGAACGCTGTCTTCATAATGTCTGAGTCCCTCATCTTCAATTGATGATAGCCCGATCGAAGATCAATCTTAGAAAATACACTAGCTCCATGGAGCTGATCAAATAGGTCCTCAATACGAGGCAATGGGTACTTATTCTTCACTGTTACCTTGTTCAGCTGCCTGTAATCAATGCACATTCTCATTGTGCCATCTTTCTTCTTCACAAACAACACCGGTGCACCCCAAGGTGACACACTCGGACGAATGAAACCCTTATCTAAGAGTTCCTGAAGCTGGTTCTTTCAATTCTTTTAACTCTGCTGGTGCCATGCGATAGGGAGGAATAGAAATGGGCTGAGTGCCCGGCACCAAGTCAATACCAAAGTCGATATCTCGGTCAGGCGGCATGCCCGGCAGGTCTGCTGGAAATACATCCGGAAACTCCCTCACAATGGGGATTGAATCAAGACCGGGTGTCTCAGCCTCAACATTTCTAATGAAGGCCAAATAAGATAAACAACCCTTGCCAATCATTCGTTGGGCCTTTATATAAGAAATCACCCTGTCGGACACATAATCGGTCAAGCCACGCCACTCGATCCTCGGATTACCTGGAATAGCTAGTGTGACTGTCTTGGCATGACAATCCGGAATCGCATGGTAAGGAGATAGCCAATCCATGCACAGAATCACATCGAAATCTACCATGCCCAGTAGTAATAAATCAACTCGGGTCTCCAGACCCCCAATAGTGATAATACAAGATCGATATACCTGATCCACAACAACAGTATCCCCCACTGGAGTAGACACATGTACGGGTAGAGCAAGAATACCACGGGTCATACCCAAATGATGTGCAAAATAAGTAGAGACATAAGAATAGGTGGATCCGGGATCAAATAAGATAGAAGCATCCCTGTGGCAGACTGAGATAATACCTGAAATAACCGCATCTGAAGCACTAGCATCCTTCCTATCCGGAAGAGCATAGAAACGAGCCTGGCCTCCACCAGTACGATCCTCACCCCTAGGGCGACCTCTGGATACCTGGCCACCAGTCCTAGCCGACTGTGCTGGCGCCGAAGAAACAGGAGTAGAAGACGAAGGCTGATCCCTCCGCTGAGACCGCTTACGAAGCCACTGAGGACACTCTCTCCTGATATGGCCCAAATCACCGCACTCAAAACAACGGCCTGAAGATGGAAGAAGGGGCTGCTGAGGACCCCTCGCTACCGATGAATCCTGTGCTGAGGAAACAGGAGCAGAGCTCTGAGCTGGAAGAGCACTCAGTGCAGGCTGACTCTGCTGATGGCTCTGCTGACCCTGATAACCCTGATGGCCCTGACGACCACGATCTGATGAAACCCCACTAGACTCTGCACGTCCAGACTGATGAGACCTGAAAGAACGACCTTTGCTATGCTGAAATTGGCCCCTAGATGGAGCACCACTGTAACTGCCAGTACCACGAGGCTTCTTAGCCTCTCTCTCCTCCCGCTCTCTGCGGCTATCTGTCTCAATATGACAGAAAGCATCAACCACCTCCTCAAAGGTAACTGCCGAAACTCTCTCCCTGGTCATCAATATGCGGATGGGATAAATTAGGCCATCGATAAATCTCCGAATCCTCTCTCTGTCTGTAGGAACCATCCACATGGCATGACGGGCCAACTGTGTGAATCTCATCTCGTACTGATTAACTGTCATCTCTCCCTGCTTCAACCACTCGAACTGACGTCGCAACTCCTCTCTCTGAGATCGAGGCACGTACTTCTCCAAAAATACCGTGGAGAACTGCTGCCAAGTGAGGGGCACTGCCCCAGCGGGCCTACGCCTCTCGAAATCCTCCCACCACCGAAATGCTGCACCTGTGAACTGAAAAGTGGTGAATGAAACACCGCTGGACTCTAGAATACCCGCGGTGCGAAGCATGCACTGACATCTGTCAAGAAAACCCTGGGCGTCCTCGCCCTCCGCACCACTGAATGTCGGAGGCTATAGCCTCTCAAATCTCTCCAAACGACGCTGCTCATCGTCGGGCATAGCTGGAACCATATAAGCAGGAGCCGGTGCAACGGGCGCAACTGGCTGAACTGGCTCGGGTGTGTGAGCCACGGGGGTCTGATTCCCTCCCCCAGCCTGTGAAGAAGATACTGTAGCAGTAGCTGCAACTACATGTGCCAAGCCTGTGCACACTGATAAGATCTGAGCCAAGGTCTCCTGAAGACCCGGTATAAGATCTGGGCCAAGGTCTCCTGAAGACCCGGTATCACAATGGGCACTGCCGGTGCCTGAACCTGAGCTGCCAGAGCGTCTGCAGCTGGAATCTGGTCCTGAGTCTGGTCAGCTGGTGGATCAGCAGCTGCTGGTACTGCTGCTCTACCTCTACCACGACCACGGCCTCTAGGTGCCAATGGTGGTCGTCCGCCACGTCCGTTAGCTCGTGTTCTCGCCATCTGCGAGAGAATGGAACATGGAAAATTTTAATTTCACGACAACACAAATCGCACGATATGAATCCAAGAAAATGAGGTTTTTCCTAAAGTTTCTGTAGCCCTCCGAGGATAGATACGGACGTCCACGTACCGATCCGCGAAAGCCTACTAAACCGGCTCATGACTCGCGAGTCCTAATAACCTAGGCTCTGATACCAACTTGTCACGACCCAAATCCGGTCGTGATGGCGCCCAACAATCAAGCTAGGCCATCCAAACCAACAATTTAATTAACACAACGATATCAGTCCCAAATGGACAACCCAAGAAGGATATATGAGTTTAAGAACTCTAATAATAATAATAAAGAACAAAATACCGACACTCCCAAAGATCCGGAGTCACAAGTCTAGAGCCTCTAACAAAACCCAATTGGAATAGAGAGTACTGTATAGAAATACTCAAGTCGGAATACAAAATACAAAATAACAACTGGAAATGAGAGGAGGAGCTAGGTTCTGCGAACGTAGGCAGCTACCTCAGCAACTCGATATGACACCGCAAACACTGGAAATGCCTGTCTACAGCTCCTGAGTACCTGAGTCTGCACACAAAAGGTGCAGGGAGTAGGGGTGAGTACTAAGTACTCAGTGAGTAATAAATATATACAAGCAGCTGAAAATAAGAAATCCACAGATTACCACATAATGAAGCTAAACTATAGTTCGAATCTCCTACGAACTAGCATCAACAATACAATACAGCTACCACAGAGTAATTCAACAAATAAAGATGCCATGCAATGCACATAACCGCTACGGCGTGTAGCCCGATCCAATTTAACGTCGACGGCGCTCACTGGGGGTGTGTACAGACTCCGGAGGGGCTCCTACAGCCCAAGCGCAATACTGCTGCGGCGTGCAGCCCGATCCTCATATCAACCACTGCGGCGTGCAGCCCGATCCCATGCTCAGTCCACAATAAGCAAATAAGTCACAAACAATTCATTTTTCTTAATTCCAGTTCTCAATTCATAATTTATGAAAAATACTTTAACTTTATTTAATTTGTAAAAGCGGTTACTTAGCATTTCAAAAGTGTGATTTCAATTTCCAGGACTGAGATCAGTGATTTAAGCAATTATAGCTATCACATAAATATTGTCCTCTAAGGATGCTACAGATCGGCACAAGGCCCCAAACAAGGCTTACAGCCGACAAATATATCAAATACGGTGTATTTCCAACACTAACAACATATTATTCATTTTCGGGATGGACCAAGTCTCAATCCCCAGTCACAATCAATCCCGCACCTGCCACGGTGTGCGAGCCACGCCCTACTAGCGTCACAATGTGCTAAGCCGGGGTTTCGAACCCTCAGGCTACCATATACACAAACTACTCACCTCTAGCCGGCCGTAGACTCGTTCGCGATGCCTTTTCCTTTGAAATTCGCTGCCTCGCGTGTAGAATCTAGTCAAATAACAATAATTATATCAAATACGGGTCAAAGAATCGTAACCCACTTCAATTTACATGAAATTCGCATAAATACACCAAGTTGGTAAAACCCGACCCCGGGCCCACTGCTCGGAAAATTTCGAAGTTAGTACCAATGCGACCCTCATCTCGCCACGAGTCCGTGCATATAAAATTTATCGAAATCGGAGTTCAAATGGCCTTCCAAATCCAAAAATCCCGTTTTCAATATTTAGGCCACATTTCTTCAAGATTTCAACCCAATTTCATGAAGATTGATGTTAATTCTACCATAAAATGATGTTTTTGAGTCAAGAATCTTACCTCCGATGAATATCCGATGACTTCTCAGTGATTTCCTCGAGTATTCTTCTCTCTAGGGCTCAAAATTATGTTTTGGGGGTGTAAACCCGTAACCCCTCTGCTTCTGGATTTTATTCACTGCCAGAGCTTTTTGCTCTTCGCGTTCGCGTGAGTTCCCACGCGTTCGTGATGAACAGCCCTCACTTACCCTTCGCGAACGCGACGCCTCCCACGCGTTCGCGATGCCCGTCTCTGACTTACCTTACGCGAACGCGAACCACACCACGCGTTCGCGATGAACAATCTTCCCAGCCACCTATTTTCCTTCTACGCGTTCGTGATACTCCTCCCGCGAACGCGAAGCCTTACCCTCTCACACCTACACGAACGCGACCGCTGTAACGTGAACGCGGTGCACACGATCCCTGGCCTACGCGAACGCGGCCCTTGCCACGCAAACGCGAAGGCTTAAAGGCCTGGGTAGAACCTGCAGTTTTTCTGCAGATTTTTGCCAAGTCCAAATGCCCGGTTGATGGTCCGAAATCATCCCGAGGCCCCCGGGACCCCAACGAAAACTACCAACGTACTCCAAAATATGATACGGACTTGTTCCAATCATAAAAACACCATGCTAAACATCAAAATCACCATTTACTCACGAATTCAAGCCTAAGTTTCTTCAAAACTTTCAAAACTAACATTCAATCCAAAACCCGATCAAACGATGTCCGAATGACCTGAAACTTTGCAGACACATCCAAAATCACATAACGAAGCTACAGAAATTGTCGAAATTCCATTCCGACCCCCGGATCAAACTATCACCTACCATCCGGTTTTCGCCAAAAATCAACCTTCGCCAATTCAAGCCTAAAACTACACCGGACCTCCGAATTCAATTTCGATTGCTCTCCTAAGTCATAAATGATCCCCCGGAACTAGTCCAATCATCGGAATCCGGTTCCGAGCACTCTAACTCAATAGTCAACTCTTGGTTGACTTCTCATATTCAAGCTTTCTTCAAACATGCTATTTGTTTCATTTTCAATCCAAATCACTCCTAACTCACCCGATATACTCTAATACTGTTATAAAAGTATAAGATATGTAATTGCAAGGTAACGGGGTGGAAATTCCCGTAACGACGGGCCGGGTCGTTACAAATACGCACAAGACCTAATTAGCAAATTATTTTCACTTTGTTCTTCAATAGTTAATTCATACTATGATACAAGTTATTTACTAGCTAAGTGACAGGAGGTTATCTAACTATGTAAAAACAAGATTAAACTAAACGGTTCACTTACTCATAGCTCATTTGCAGATGCTAGTTATATTTTGTCACTGAGTTTACTATGAGTCTGGTTCATTTGATATTACAAAATCAGTCCTAATTAAACTATTGCTTCGTTTTTGTTATTATAGCCATTTTTTAAACTTGTTCAAATCTAACTAACAAGTATCAATTTAAACCATCTGCCAGGGGTTGATTGAAATTATTACTGCGAATTTAGTGTTATAGGTCTTACTTCGAGATTAATTGGTCTGGTTTTACGGTTTACCCTATTTTAACTAAGTGATTTTAGCTACTATCACCATATTATATCTACTTACTACTTATTACATTATTTCATTCATGCTTCTACATATACACAATATCTCCTAATGAATTACAGATTCAACTATTTAAGCAGCTACAAAATAGAAATGTAAAATGACAATAGGCTTTAAACTCGCATCAAGCTCTTCATTTCATCACAATAGCTTCAAATTACATAGCTTGAACAAGGATATGTACCTGATTCAGCAAAGTAATCCGATGAGTTCTAAGGGAAGGAATAGGTACAACGATTAGAATCAACACATGCAATGCAACAGTAATCTAGAATGAATACCAACGAGCAATTGAATCTTAACACATCAACAACAATAGAGACCCAAGAAGAAATCCACACAACTTTAAATATGAACTTCCACTAAAAAACCCAGGCGGCTATATCTATGAAACTGTATATAAAGTTTTTCTGAAAATTTTTATTTCCAAAATCCAGCCCTTAAACAGGCTCTAAATGGGGGTCTTTATAGGTGAGAGATGGTGAAAATTTTAGGGGGAAAAACTAGAATGTAATTCTAGTTCCCTCCCCTCCCTTTTTACCAATTCTTACACTTTAGTCCCATTTTCTGTTATTTAAATGCCTTCCAGCATGTGCTGGAAGGTTCTATTTGATTCCTTTTTGGGGCTTTTACTAGTGTGCCCCTACTTGTTAGTGTTATTTACTAAGTTACCTTTTATTTAGGACCAATGTGTGCCCTTAATCTTGTGCAATATTGCAGAAATCATGAGCCTAAATGTCTTTAGTGTCCCTATAGGCTCTATTAAATCCACAACTTTGCCATTTTCTATTCCCTATATGCCCTTAAGGGCATTCACTATTTACCCGACCTGTCCAGGTCAGGTTGCTTTTTAGCTCTTATTTAATTACTGGCCAGTATTTACATTAGTCTTTAAGACCTATCCAGATTAAACTTCAATCTTATTCCAATTTTAGTCACTTTTGTTTCATTTTCTGTTATTGAAGCTGGTTTGCAGGACTAGCCTGCTTAATTATTCAGAACTATACTTGTTTGCCAGTCCAAAGTCTGGACTTAGCTTTGCAATTTTGGGCCAATTAGTGAACACAGGCTAGGTAAGACTTTGCAAGCTTAGCCAACTAGTGAACATAAGCCAATTGGGACCTTGAAAGTCTAGCCTATTAGACTTAAGTCAATTTTATTACATACTTGGCCTATATTAACACATAGACAGTGTTTCATAATTATTAGAGTTGGTCAGCTGCAAGACTGACCACTCTTTTGTTATTCATTTCACTTGTGACATCTTTTTGTAGTTTTCAATTTTAACCAATTTTAAACTATTTAAAAACATGTTTTCAAAATTAACCACTCTTCAGGTTGCTACACTACTGCAACTATAACAAATTCAACCTAAACATACCAGGCATTAACAGTAATCAACTAACACAAAATTGTTGCAAACATAGCCCTTTTTACACAAAATTGCATACATAGCCATGAAACCAGAGTTACTTATCTTTTAACCAAAACTCAGAGAAGAGAATGAATATTGTTGAATTTTAATCAAAGACTTATAATTCAGATTCCAAAACACAGTATATCAATTGAACATGAAGCATGCATAGTCAAAACTTTTCTTATGTTTAAAGGCTACTGAAAACCCTAATCATGTTTACATGTTCTTGACCAAGCACATATGGGTAGAACTTATGAAAGAAGCTTCAAAAGAAGGCATGGTTTAAACAGAACAACAGAGATTTCTAGAAGATGAGGACTAATCTGAACATGCAGTTATTCATATGACTAAGGAAGAAAATCTAAATAGAAGACATGATAACAGACATGAAGATGAAGAAGAATTAATCAAAGAAAACAGGTCTTAATAGAAAAACAGAATAAACAGGGATTTTTTCAAAGACGATAAACCTAATCTATCATGCAGTTGTTTAAACGGCTGACATACTGGAAACAAAAGAAACTAGCAAAGACAAACAAAAAATCAACAAAAAAGGGGGGAAAAGGACTTAGCTCGCAGGATTGGTCTCCTAAGCTTCCTTTTCTCGTTATTGTTTTTTCTTTTTCTTCTTTTTCCTTTTTCCAGTTTTTCTTTTCTTTTTTCTGGTTTTCTTCTTTCAGATCCAAGACTTCAGCTTTGAAGTCTTTTTGTTTGGGGATGGATGTTAGAGGTGGAAAAGGTGAGATTTTTGGGTGGTGGTTTGTTTGAGTCACCGGAGTTAGGGTTCCGGCGACCTATTTGTGAAGATTCGAGCAAATAGAGTGATATTCGAGAGAAAAGGTTTGTGAGGGGTGATAGATCAGGGGATGAGGGTTAGGTGGTGTTAATCTGGGAGCCGTTCTCATAGGTTTTGGTCACCGGAGATGAACTCCGATGACCGAAATTTCAAGAAGCTAGGGTTTTTTTTAAGGTTTCTTAGGGTTCTCATGGTGGCTGGTGGTGGGGAAACAAGAAAAGGGAGGTTTGAGGGTAAGGGATGGCCGGAGATGGCCATGAGAGACGACCAGTCTCCATGGCCGTCAAAGCTTCGAAGAAGAAGATGAAGAGGTTAGAGAGAAGGGCGGCTAGGGTTTGATAAGTTGAAGAAATGGCCGGCGGTCTTTAGAGATGGGGTCTAAATACCCGTAACACTTAATCGATTCCTGGCCGTTGGATCATTTGAGATCAACGGTCAAGATTGTTTTCCTTAAAACGACGACGTTTGGTTAAAAACCCAGGCTATCTCACATCCGTCAGATCTCAAGGCACGGACGTCTCAGATTTAATCAAAGATCTTATTATTTTGATAAATTTCGAATAAATCCTCAGCCATTGGATTTGGTGAGATGAACGGCTGGGATTGCTTCAATTTAAATCATTTGGACTTGGTATCTGAAAGTGCTTTGGGCCAATGTATTTGGGCTAGCATTTGGCCCAATTTCCTTTTCTTTGTATTTTCCTTGTAATTTCTTTGTATTTTTAATTATTTTTTGTGGTATTTTCCTTTTGTATTTCAATTTTCTTTTTATATTATTTTCAATTATTCAATTTCCTACTTCCACTAATTTTCTGATATTTTTTAATAGTTTTCTACTATTTTTCTCTTAATTTCTGTTATCAATGCTCTTTTTTGTTAATTTTCCATTTTAACCACCTAAATAGAAATACATGTATATAACCTATTTTTTAATTTTCTAATTTCAATCTCTAATTATTCAATCACACAAATGCACCTTATTCCAATCAAAACATGTAATTGCACACAAAAATATTATTTATTTTAATTTTGGAATTTATTGCTTAGGGCAAAAATCACGTGCTCACAGCTGCCCCTCTTTGCTCGGGAACACGAAGAGTTTCAGTGCAAAGATAAGTAAGCGGTAATGAGTGATTTTTGCCCACTGGCATATTCCGTGAGAAGCATTTTTGAAAGACATTTTGACCGCACCCTGCCTCAGAGGTTGCCTACATATCCTCGGCTAAACAGGAATCAGGTCAGTGTAGTTGGGGAAGGTCTGGTAGTTTAAAACTACCAGACTTTACTGTTGCATTGACACTGTTATGACTTACTGACCTACTCCTTATTACACTAGGGGGTAAAATGTAAAATGAAGAAGTTATTCTAAGCTATAATTCTACGAGTTACAATTGTTCCTATCTAACTTCTTGTCTCTTTATTCCTCTTTGTCTCTTTTTCCTTGATTTTCTGTGCGGCTGTCCTTCTTTCTGTTGATTTTTATTTTCCTTGCTTCCTTCCTTTTTGTGATTTTCGATGGTACTTTTCGCCTTCAAACTGATACCTGCTCAAAACAAAACAAAACAACAAACTTTTTATTCTGCCCTAGTGTGGGCTTTTCGTGTTACGGTGTTACTCATGTTAGCTAACACAAACCAAAATTGCAGAAATTAAAACTGCAGAAATGTATTCCCTTGTTATACAGGTGGGCGCCTAAACAGAAATTAAAAATTGCAGAAATGTATTCCCTTGTTATACAGGTGGGCACCTGAACAGAAAAATAAAATTGCATAAATGTATTCCCTTGTTATATAGGTAGGCGCCTGATGCATGAAATGCGAGTGCAGAAAAGTATTCCCTTGTTATCCAGGTGTGGCGCCTGAACAGAAATTAAAATTGCGGAAAAGTATTCCCTTGTTATCCAGGTGGGCGCCTGATGCATGAAATGCGAATGCGGAAAAATATTCCCTTGTTATCCAGGTGGGCGCCTGATGCATGAAATGCGAATGCAGAAAAATAGTCCCTTGTTATCCAGGTGGGCGCCTGATGCATGAAATGCGAAATGCAGAAAAGTATTCCCTTGTTATCCAGGTGGGCGCCAGATGCATGAAATGCGAATGCAAAAAAATATTCCCTTGTTATCCAGGTGGGCGCCTGATGCATGAAATGCGAATGCAGAAAAGTATTCCATTGTTATTCAGGTGGGCGCCTGATGCATGAAATGCGAATGCAGAAAAGTATTCCCTCAGTTTGATAACTGGGGTGTGAATTTTAAAGATGATACCTTCCTCTTGTTTTTTGGTATTTTCTTGATTGAGTGACTCCTCTATCCATGGATTCCTCCATTTATTGTTGAACTTCTTTTTATGTTTTCTTTCTTTTCACATTGGTCACATTCACTTTAAAGTGATTAGTGACGATTTGTTCCTGTCTAAATCACAAAAACAAATTCTTATTAGTTATAAACTGTTGGCAACTGGTATCTGCTTTTCCTGCCTTTTATTGCTTTCATTTTTTTTGTATTTTTCCTTATGTGCGGTCTTTTAGTTGACTACCTTTTGCAAACATCTTTTTGTATTTTCTTGCTTTTCACCTTTTATTTTCTTTTCTTTCGGCCCTGATTGCCATTCTTCTTTATTTCCTTTCAACTTTATTTTTCCTTTCATTCTTTTCTGGTCCAGTGTTATTTCAGCTCTTATCATCAGGAGCTGGTAGTTAGCTTTCTAAGGACAATCAATGAAATGCAGAAACGAATGAATTTCAAAAGGGGTAAGGGTGATTTGGAGAAGTGATAGAACTTATCTGGGTATGCTGGCTGATTCCGTTGACCATGCCATGTATTTAAACTCTGACCCTGTTCGTCCAATCCATTATTCAGACTCCAACTTTCTTGCAACCCAAACCGATCTTATTTTTGTTGCTTTTCTCATTTTTCCAAAATAAACCTCGCAATCGCCTTATGGTGCCGTGAAAGGTTTTCACCTATAAGACTCTCTCATTTATTTCTTTCCATCTCACAATCGCCTTGCAGTGCCGGTAAAGTTTTCACTGACAAGACTCTCTCATTTTATTTCTCTCAACCTCACGGTCGCCTCACGGTGCCGATTAAGGTTTTCACCAAAGAGACTCTCTCATTCATTTTTTTATATAATTTCTTTTGTCTTTTGTTTTTCTGAACCACCTGTGTTGTCCGTGCCCAGTTTTTCCTTTATTTCTCATTGTATTTGTTATTTTTCTTAACTTGATTAAGTGGTCTTTCTTTGGACCACAATGTGGCTTTTGGATGGGTTAAGAAAGGAGGGTATAAAGGCTCAAAAAGTTTACGAGGGTTTAAAAATATTTACAACTCTCGGAATTATAAAACATAACTTCTGCCCCAGTTTCAATATGTGGGGGATTTTTGGATTTTTCCTTTATTGTGACTGAACCTCAATGAGGCTGCCTACGTACTCTTTCGGGACCAAGTCAAAACATAGTTTGGAACATAAGATCGCTTCATTGTTGTGATTTGACTTCTCCCGATTTCTTTGTCTTTTTCTTTTGCTTGCATTTTTTTTTCTTCTCTTTTTTCTTTTTTTTCGTTTTCTACTTTCTTTTGTATCATAAGCAATTCCGAGAGAGGGGTGTGAAAGAATAGATCGAACACGACTCAAAAGGGATGTCAATGGGTAAAGGGTTTGGATAGAGAATAAATTGCCTTCATCATTTCAATTCCAAAATCCCAACAAAATACAATTATACAATTGAAAAAGAATCATACATAGTATCTCTTGACCGCATCTGAATTGATAGTCGTCTCTACGCATTTCCCTTCAACGTCTGTCAGATATAATGCCCCATTAGACAACACCCGTGATACCATGAACGACCCTTGCCATTTTGGCGCAAATTTGCCTTTTGCTTCAGCCCAATGTGGTAACATACGACTCAATACCAGTTGTCCGACTTCAAACTTCCGAGGATGCACCTTCTTATTATATGCTCTGGCCATTCTTTGTTGATATAATTGCCCATGGCAAACTGCTACTAACCTCTTCTCATCAATCAGATTTAATTGTTCCAATCGGGCTTTTACCCATTCATCGTCATCAATCTCAGCCTCAGCTATGATTCGAAGTGACGGTATCTTTATTTCCACGGGTATAACAGCCTCTGTCCCATACACCAATGAATAGGGTGTGGCGCCGATAGAAGTACGCACTGTTGTGCGATAACCCATAAGAGCGAAAGGCAGCTTCTCATGCCATTGTCTAGAATCTTCCACCATTTTCCTAAGGATCTTCTTTATATTCTTATTTGCAGCTGCTACTGCTCCATTTGCCTTTGGCATGTAAGGTGTAGAGTTACGATGCAGGAGCTTAAACCTCTAACATGCTTCCACCATGAGGTGACTGTTCAGATTTGCCCCGTTGTCTGTGATAATTACTTTGGGAATTCCAAATCGGCATATAATGTTTTCATGCACGAATTCCACCACGGCTTTCTTCATCACCGCCTAGAATGTCTTTGCCTCCACCCACTTAGTATAGTAGTCAATCGCGACCAAGATGAATCTATGTCCTTTAGAAGCTGCATGCTCTATTGGTCCGATAACATCCATGCCCCAGGCGACAAATGGCAAAGGTGCAGACATCGTATGCAGTTCATAAGGTGGGGAGTGAATTAAATCTCCATGTACTTGGCATTGGTGGTATTTCTTCACATACCTGATACACTCACTCCATGGTGAGCCAATAATATCCTTATCTCAAAATCTTCTTTGCTAAGATATATCCGCTCATATGAGGTCCGCAAGCTCCAGCGTGCACCTCAGTCATACTCATATCAGCTTGTTGCGCATCCACACATCTCAGCAAGCCCATGTCTAGTGTTCTTTATATATAATTCCTCCACTGAGAAAAAAGCCATTCGCTAAGTGTCTTACAGCTCTCTTCTGATCTCCGGTGTCTTGTTCTGGGTATTTTCCTGTCTTCAAGTATTCCTTGATATCGTGATACCACGGTTCTCCATCTAACTCTCCTTCCACAGCAAAACAGTAAGCATTCTGATCATACACCTGTATTTGAAGTGGATCTATATAGGCTTTATCCAGATGATGTAACATAGAGGATAGTGTGGCCAGAGCATCTGCTACTTCATTGTGCATTCTTGGGATATGTTTGAACTCTATGGATTGGAATCTTTGGGACAATTCATGTAGACAATGCCGATAAGGTATCAATTTCAAATCCCTTGTCTTCCATTCTCCCTGAATTTGATGTATCAAAAGATCCGAGTCACCCATGACCAAAATCTCTTGAACACCCATACCTATTTCCATCTTTATCCTAATATACATGCCTCATATTCGGCCATATTGTTGGTACAGAAAAATCGAAGCTGAGCGGTAACGGGATAGTGTTGACCCGTTTCTGAAAAACGCACTGCTCCAATCCCAACTCCTTTACTATTGACGGCTCCATCGAAGTACATCTTCCATCCTGGCTTATCACTTTGTTCAATTTCTTCGACATTCATTGCCTCCTCATCCGGAAAGTATGTCTTTAGTGGCTCATATTCATCATCCACGGGATTTTCTGCTAGGTGATCTGCAACTGCTTGCGCCTTCAACGCCGTACGTGTTACATAAATGATGTCAAATTCTGTGAGCAGAATATGCCATTTAGCAAGTCTCCCCATAGGCATGGGCTTCTGGAATATATACTTCAGAGGGTCTAACCGTGATATCAGATATGTAGTGTATGCTGACAAATAATGCTTTAATTTCTGAGCCACCCAGGTCAATGCACAACATGTTCTCTCTAATTGAGTATATTTTACCTCGTAGGATGTGAATTTCTTACTGAGGTAATATATAGCTTGCTCTTTCTTGCCAGTCTCATCGTGCTGTCCCAGTACACAACCAAAGGAGTTATCAAGCACTGTCAGATATAAGATCAAAGGTCTTCCCGGCTCAGGAGGAACTAACACTGGAGGATTTGCCAAATATTCCTTGGTTTTATCGAAGGATTCATGACATTCATTGGTCCATTTCACTGCTGCATCCTTCTTCAACAACTTGAAAATAGGTTCACATGTTAATGTCAACTGAGCGATGAACCGGCTAATATAATTCAGCCTGTCTAGTAAGCTCATTACTTCCTTCTTGTTCTTCGGCTGAGGCAAACTTTGGATGGCTTTTATTTTCGACGGATCTAGTTCAATGCCTCGCCGACTTACTATAAATCCCAATAGCTTCCCTGAAGGTACTCCAAAAGCGCATTTTGCAGGATTGAGTTTAAGATTATACCTTCGAAGTCTTTAGAAAAACTTCCTCAAGTCCTTGACATGATCATGATGTTTCTTGGACTTTATGATGATGTCGTCCACGTACACTTCAATTTTTTGATGCATCATATCATGAAACATTGTGGTCATTGCCCTCATATAAGTAGCTCCGGCATTCTTTAACCCAAACGGCATCACCCTATAGCAGTATGTTCCCCAAGGTGTGATAAAAGTTGTTTTCTCTGCATCTTCTTCGTCCATTAGGATTTGGTGATAACCCGCATATTAATCTACAAAAGAGCCAATTTTGTGCTTGGCGCAATTGTCGATTAATATGTGGATATTCGGCAATGGGAAATCATTCTTTGGACTAGCCTTGTTGAGGTCTCTGTAATCAACACACACTCTGGTTCTTCCGTCTTTCGTTGGAACTGGCACAATGTTTGCTAACCAGGTGGGATATTTGGTAACTCGTATGGCTTTTGCCTCAAACTACTTATTCCCCTCTTCTTTTATCTTTATGCTGATGTCCGTTTTGAACTTTCTCAACTTTTGTTTTACCGGCCGGCATTCGGGATAAATAGGCAACTTATGTACCACCAAATCAGTGCTAATTCCGGGCATGTCAGCATAGGACCAGGCAAAGATGTGCTTGTATTCATGCAACATCTTTATTAGTTCTTCTCTGAGGGAAGCTTCTAGGTATGCACTGATTTTTGTCTCCCGAACATTATCCTCATTCCCCAAATTAATAGGTTCTGTCTCACTTAAGTTTGGTTTGGTTTTTTCCTCATATTGATTCAAGTCTTTACTTATTTCCTCCAGTATTTCCTCATCTTCGTATTCCATTTCACTCTCATTTTCAATTTCTTGTATAATAATTCGATTTTCAAAACTGGGCCGGGAATCCCTCACGCATGACATATCATTAGAATCAGCGCATATTGAACTGTACAAAAGGAAGAAAGGAAAAAATAATAAAAATAAGGCAAAAAATGAAGAAAGAAGAAGAAATTGCATTTCATTAATATTTTTTCAAAAATATGACAGAGACTGGATACATTTGATTTTAGTGGGGTGTGGGGATTACAAAAATAAAATTGCTTTTGGGAAAGGATGATATATTTTGAAAGCTAACTACCAAGACTCCCTCCTAATTGGAAAATGAGTGGCTTCCTAATTATTGAGTGCAACACTGGGCCCCACGAGCTGGATATACATCTTACTGGCCCCCTCGCCCATCTCCACCACGTTCACATCCCCAAATAACGTTTCAACCCTCGCGAGGAGTTCCGCATCTTGCCTTATCTTAGCATACCTTGACGCAGCAGTCATCAAATGTCGTTGTGTATCAGGCTTAGTGAAGGTGTCGGATAATTTGGGGACTGGTTTCGGGAGGGTCCAACTTTTCTTTTTGGTTTTTTGGCTTTCTTGATGTTGGTGTAGGTAGGTTTAAAGCCCAAGCCAAAGGTATCATTGTTTCCCGGTAGATGGGCAGGTTGTGTTATTCCCTGTAAAGCTATCCCCAAACCTTTTCCCGGTGTGAACCCATTTCTAATCATCTCTTTAGCTACCATTACTGCTGTAGAAGCCACTGTAGGGATTGGCAAGCTCTCTCCTTCGGCTATCTTGTTAACTACCACAGTGTCTGTCACCTGATACACCCATGGGCCCTTGTCTCCCTCGGCTTCCTCAAAAGGCATTATGGTATTACAAGCGTCTTCCTCTCCGTGCACTGTAATTTCTTGTTGTTCCCATTCGAATTTTACCATTTGGTGCAGGGAAGATGGTACGGCTTTGGCCGCATGGATCCATGGTCGTCCCAGCAATAGATTATAAGACACAGTGACGTCCAACACCTGAAATTCCATGGTAAAGTCTACCGGCCCAATGGTTACCTCTAGCACAATATCTCCCAATGTATTTTTGCTTCCTCCGTCAAACCCTCGAACACACACACTATTTCGATGGATTCTGTCAGGATTAATCTTCAATTTTCTGAGAGTCGAGAGTGGACAAATGTTTGCACTCGACCCGTTGTCTATTAAAAGCCGAGTAACCACTGATTCTTCACTTTTGACGGTGAGATATAGTGCCTTGTTGTGTTCAGTCCCTTCCATAGGCAATTCATTGTCCGAGAATGTTATCTTGTTCGACTCAAAAATTTTGTTGGTGATATTTTCAAGATGGCAAACTGAGATTTTTTCGAGGACATGTGCTTCATTCAATATTTTTAACAGCGCCTTCTTGTGCTCCTCTGAGTGAATTAGCAATGAAAGCAATGAGATTTGTGCAGTCGTCTTTCTCAGCTGTTCTACTATCAAGTAGTCTTGAGCTTTTATCTTCTTCAAAAACTCTTCTGCTCCTTCTTCAGAGACCGACTTCTTCACATGATTCTCCTTTACCACCTTCATTTTTCTTAACTCTTCCGGGGCAAAGCACCGCCCGGAACAAGTGAGGCCGTATGTTTCATTGACCTCCTCTGTAACTTCTTTTCCCCTGTATGTTACTGTGACCTTGTTGTAGTTCCAAGGTATGGCTTTAGTATCTACCACCGGCATTTGCACCACTGGCTTTATGACCACCGGTTCCATGTATGCTTCTTTTACCGTCAACAATGGCTTGTCCCCTGGTACCACAATTTTCACAGTCTCAACCACTGGCGGATTTTTCAATGGCAACTCGGCTGTCGCTTTCTCTTTCTCAACCTCTTTCTCCACTTTACTGTTGGCCTTTATCATCATTACAGATTGGGACGGCTTCTTGCTGCTCTCTTCTTGTTCTAACTCTATCATGTGTGTCTCATGATGAGTTGGTAATGGATTCTGGGTAATGTTTGGAGTCTCTGGAGCTTGCACCTCGATCCTCCTACTGTCAATGAGCTCATATATAGCAGATTTCAAGTGCAACCACTTTTCAGTATCGTGCCCCGGTGCCCCGGAGCAATATTCACATCTGAGGTCAATGTTTCTGGGAGGTGGGTTTGGAAGTTTTGGCTCAATCGAGTTTAGCATTCCTAACTCTTTCAGATGATGATAGAGGCTGGTATAAGACTCCCCCAATGGGGTGAACGTTTTCTTCGTTTGAGCTCTGTTTCTTATTTCTGGATCAGGTCGAAAGCTGGGTCTATTTGGGTTCTTGTAGGTTCTGGAAGGAGGGTAGGTGTTCTGTGTATGATAGACATTTTGTGGAGCTTGGGCTCGCCATACATATGGAGGCGATGGGTAATGTTGGGCTTGTGGGATGGGATAATATGGGGTAGTGGGTGGATAATATGGTGGAGGTGGGTTGTAAGGTGCTGGCGGGTATGATTGGTATGGGCGAGGTGGGTGATGGTATGTATTTTGGCTCCAAGTCCATGGTCTACTTTCTACAATTGAAACATCTTCTTCTTCTTCTTTCCAATAGACCCTCCATTTCCGGTTTGTATCGCCTGATTCGTGGCCTTGATAGCACAAAAGCTCATGATTTTGTTGGTTTTCAATCCTTCCTCTACAAAACTCCCCATTTTTACTACATTGAAATTCTTACCAATAGCCGACGCCAGATGGCCATAGTAAGTAGGTTCTAAGGCCTGCAGAAAATAATCTACCATTTCAGTCTCCTTCATAGGAGGATCCACTCGTGCCGCTTGTTCTCTCCATCTAAAGCCGTATTCCCGGAAACTTTCTCCGGGCTTCTTTTCTATCTTGGTAAGCGACAGCCTGTCTGGAATTATCTCCAAGTTGTACTGGAAGTGGTTGGCAAATGATTGAGCTAGATCGTCCCAGATGAACCATCTAGTGTGATCCTGACGTGTATACCATTCCAGCGCAGAACCCGCTCAGACTCTGACTAAAGTATGCCATCAAAAGTTCATCTTTTCCCCCTGCACCACGCATCTTGCTGCAATAACCCCTGATATGGGCTACAGGATCCCCGTGTCCATCATATATGTCGAATTTAGGTAGCTTGAATCCAATCGGGAGCTGCACTTCTGGGAACAAACATAAATCTTTGTATGCTACGCTCACTTGGCCTCCTAGCCCTTGTATGTTACGGAAAGATTGTTCTAAACTCCTCATTTTTCGTGCCATTTCCTCTTGTTCTAAGTTCTTGACGGGCTTTTCTTTCGTCGTCTCCATCAGTGGGGTATAGGAATCGTGCTGCCTAAACGTCGGCTCCAGTGGATAGTAATAGGTGTCTTGCACATGGAACACTGGTTCACTTGATGACTTGTGTAGAGCAACAGGTGGTGGTGCCACATACACCGGGGCGACTTGTAGTGGCTGAGGTGGAATTTGCTTGGACAGTGGTGGTGGTGCTTGTTAAGTAGTGGCATAGTAGTGATGGTAATCTGGGTATGTGGAGGATGAGTTCATGGTAGGTGGCTCGGGGTTAGGATGGGCAGGGGGGACATATGCTGGGTTGGCTGGGTATGTGGGTAATGGTTGACCCATTGACCAAGCTTGGTACATTTCCGACATTTGCTGCTTGAGCTTATACATTTCCTCCTTCATCCCCGCAACATCCACAACCTCCTCTTCTTGCACTGGGTCCATGATAGTTGGCTCAATTTCCTGAGACACAGCCTTAGTCATAGTTTTTGATCGTGTGTTGTAATGATGATTTGCCAGAGTACCAGTTACCAGCTAAAATCTGATTCTCATAAACAACAACACTTGTTAATAGTTAGTACATAAAAGGAGAAGATGCAACGATTAAAAATCACAACTTTTGCCTTTGATCGTTATGCATCATCCCGGCGTTTATTCCAACATTCGTTTCTTATTTAATCATCTCTTTTCTCTTTTTTTTTCTTCTCTTTTTTTCTTCTTTTTCCAATCATCTTTCTTTTCTCTTTTTCTCTTTTCTTCTTTTTTTCTTTCTTTTTTTTCATTCTTTTTCTTTTCTTTCTCCTCTCTTTTTCATTTCTTTCTTTCTTCTTTTCTTTATTGATTTTCGTTCCTACATATTTGCCTATCATTCAGACAATTGGTAAATAGATTTGCAACAACTTCTTTGATCTTTTCATTGATACTCAAAAAACATTGATTTACAGAATGATGTTGTGCTACTAATGCAATAAGAAATACGAATACAAACTGCATGCCCTATGAGTACATTAACGCTCCTAATGCCCGTGAGACGTCGTTTGGTCTTGCCGCGGGCCTATATGCCAATCCACTTTGGAGCCTATCTAGGTCGGACATGACTTTCTTCACAAAGAACTTCACGGCTGATGCAAATGTTTCTTGGGACATATCTTTACACAATTGGCATTTTTTGGTGATGTACTGAGCAATATGGACAATTCTTTCTCGAATGACCCCTTTTTCTTGCAGTAACCTGCTGATCTGTTTGGCACGAGCGTCTAAGGTTTGTTGGTTCTCTTTCTGTAGTTATTGTAACTCGAACTCTAATCGAGCCATAGCCGTGTAACAATGCTCTCTTTCCTCTTCAAACTCTTTGATTGTTTTGTTACTTTTGACTGTGGCTGTGATGACTTTCTTTCTCAATCGAGCTACCTCAACTTCATGTTTATCTTGTAGTTGCTGGACCATTCTAGCTCTTTCCTCGGCATCTCTGGCCAGTTGCTTCTGAACCCTAACTAACTCCTTTTCTGCTTTGTCATGATCGAAGTTGTAGTCATTCACTTTGCGCCGAAGATTTTCAATTAGCTTCTCGTCTCGGGCTAAGTGAACCGGGGTCTCGGATGCAATTTTCATTTTTGAACTTGAGCCTTTAGAATTTCATTCTCCCTTTTCAGCTGCTTCTTTTCTCCTTCGACGGATGCTGCCTGTAAACTGCTCTCGAATTGGAGATCTTGCAACTGTTTTTCTAGTAAGCTGATCTTGGCCTTATAATCATTTTCTTTGGCCACCCAACCTCCGTATTCCTTAGACTGCTCGGCCAAATCTTGAATGTGAAGTCTTTTTAATGGTCTATCATGCTCAATACCCCGTCGATACCATGCGGCGTACCCTGGCGATACTTCTCCCCCAGTTCTGTTTTCCACACAAGTTTCTGTTTTCAAATTTTGACACTCATTCCAAATCTGTCAGACCTTTGCTTCCGGGAATTGCCCATCCGGACTAATCTCTATTGCTTGCAAACTGAGGTCCCCATCCTTTGGTATAACTTGAAATCTTCCAAGCTATCGTAGGACCTTATACGGGGCATAAGGCTGGATACTTTTAAAACCCATGATCAATAAGTGTGACCCTTCCGTCGGCATGCAAATCAAATCATCAAGGGGCAACCATCCGTATGCCCAATCGATTTGGCTATCGGCCAACGATCGTAGATATGAAATCCAACCTTTAACTCCCTCTGGCAGCTTAACTTCTTTGTTCTCATATAGAATTCTTCGAGGCATGTTCTTTTAGTTGGCCCATAGTTTGAGAACGAAGGATGATGGCATAGACGTTCTATCAACCAGATTTGCAGAATCAAGTTACATCCCTCAAAGAAGCTGTACCCTGATTTACATGTTGTCAAGACACGGTAGATATCGGCTATGGCCACCCCGACGACTCTCGTATCAATTTGCCCGTCCTTTCTTGGAAATATGATTATCCCGAGGAACGCCACCTGAAAAGCGTATCGTCGATGTTCCTCCCATTTGGCTCGGTTGGACTTACTATAGTGTTTGTTCGTGGGGTCATTGAAACCACCGACATGTCCATATCTACTGTAGATGAAGTTTAAGGAGCAAAACCCATTAACCAAATCCTCGTTGTGGACATTCCGAGCAATCTTCAAAGAGTCTAGGAAGCGGTGCACCGTTATCGCTCTTGGAGCCACCGGGTATTTCTCTTTTAAGGGGACCTCATTTCTCCCTATATAGTAAGCAATTTCTTCAAGAGTGGGAGTAAGTTCAAAGTCCGAAAAATGTAGAACGTTGTGCGCAGGATCCCAGCATGTAACAAGTGCTCGGATTATATCGCCTCGGGGAATTATGTCCATTAATCCCGTAAGGTCCTTCAGATAACATTTGACCCAATTCTGTCCTTCTTGTCCTATGTTGTTCCACCATAATCTTAGCTCCAAAGGGAATGTATTCATTAAAGTGAAGGGTTCATTCTGTATCGTGCTCATCCTGCACATTTATTAAAGGCGATTTTATTTAGAAAAAGAAAAATATTTTTCAAAGAAAAATTTTCATTTTTCGGTTCTTTTTATTTTGAAAAGGGAAAAGATACGACTTTTGAAGTGGCCATTTTTGCCAAAACAGCCATCCGGCGTCCTTTCGAAACATTTGGCCATTTTCAAAAACGGCATCACTTTGATTTTATTGACAAAATTAAACACACATTTTTAATTTTTTTGATTTTTTGAAAAGGGTGGTTGGACCCGATGAGGGTTGCCTACGTATCCCATCTAATTGCGAGAATCAAACCTGCGTAGTTCGGTCAGATTAATTGACCAATTATTTTAGCAACAAAGCTATTTCCTATTTTTAACAACTCCTTTATAATTATTTCTCTCTCTCCTTTTTTTTATTTCTAAATATTCTTTTTCTATTTCCCGGGAATTTGCCGGTCCGCATAACGATCAGAGATAATTAAAAAATGCAACATATAGTATACTAGGCTTTTAATTACTGGGTCACCTGTCCTAGACGGACCCAACCCCTGTGTTAAGTTCCTTAAGTCAGTTATGATGCAAATAATCGTCCTAGACCTAAGTTCAATATTTTATGGCTTCATAGAGTGCTAGACCGTGTACCCGAGTGGACAACTCGGATCGAGGAGGGGGCTACGTACGGTGACCCGCGGGGTCAATCGCCTTTGTAACTTATCCGGCCTCTGTTTCTTATTTTTGGGTGTGACTTAACAGAAAAGGGAGTCTCATCCAGTAAGCACATCCCCGGAGGTGAAGAAGAGAAGGGTTTTCGACACAATTTATATACACAATCCATATAATATCAAAGCGGTAAAGCACATACCATGTTGTTCAAAGCATATAACAAAAGAACATCGAGGACGACAATTCTAATGAGCTCGAATTCTTAAAACCTAAAACCGAAGTTCTGGGTTGCTTAATCCCCAGCAGAGTCGCCAAAGCTGTCACACCTTCCTTTTTACTACCCCGCCTTTTTAAAGATCCCGATTAAGAGAATAGGGTATACCTCAATGTTCAAATACCCGAGAAGGATATAATAACAAATAGAAAGGAGTTTTTCCAAATAAAGGACAATCGGTCCGGGATTTTGTTTAATTTTTTCAGAGTCGCCACTTGGAAAGATAATGGTGTCCTAAATCACCGGTTAATCCCGAATCCGAGGAAATTGACTCTGTATTACAGTCCGCGAAACTAGAAACCTAGATAAGGAATTCTGTTAACCCAGGAGAAGGTGTTAGGCACTCCCAGATTCTGTGGTTTTAGCACGGTCGCTCAACTGCCGTTCTCGATTTTATATGACTTATTATATGCTTTTTAACAATGTATACACGTTTCAAGCTTTAATATTTTTACGAATTGCGACGTTGCGAAAATGTATTTCGAGTCACACCGCAACCAGTGCGCCTGTGACTTTTAATACATTTCGGCTTCTCCGGGATTTATGATTTGAGTTGCACCAAGTGCACACTCGTATTAAGGAAGGTATATTTATTAAATCGTGCCTAATAATCGTCTAGTAGCTTTTTAAATTTTGGGAAAAGTTTGTGGAATTTGCTATTAACCTTCCCGAATCTATTATGTATTCGTCATTTGTTTATATGGGGGCCCCACTATTTTTGTTACCATGCGAGGCTCATCCCATTCGTTTTTATAGTCCAAACTTAACATACAACTATATTTTCTATCAATGTTTTTCCCTTAACCACTTCAATTACCGTACATTTCCAGAAAAAGTGAGTCCAGGCCTTACTATTTTTACTATTACTGGGCATGAACTCATGGGCTTGTATTCGGCAGATTGCTGTGGATATCTGGGTCTCAATAATGTCACGACCCTAGTTCACCAATTGTGAACATGTCGTGATGGCACCCAGTCCCCAGGACTAGGTAAGCCTAACACGTTGCGGAATATACAAGTTATAAATACTTAAATAAGAAACAACGGAAAAATAGCATAAAAGATATGTAATCCGTGCCGCTTGGCACATACATCCATCACACAATGAATAAAACACTACCAAGATCCGGAACCCCACGGTAACACAGACTAAAAGAGAAAATACAACTGTGGCTCTATGTGTAAAGAGTATCTAACAACGAAATGAAGAAAAATGTCAACTAGTACTACTAGAATAGAAGGAAAGCCTCCGGATCCGCGGACGTAGCAGATCATACCTCGAGGTCTCCAGAAAAGCTGCGAAAATCACCTAGCACGAGCCTGCTCTGATGTACCTGGATCTGCACAACAAAAGTGTGCAGAAGAGTAGCATGAGTACACCACGGCGGTACTCAGTAAGTGCCAAGCCTAACCTCGATGGAGTAGTGACGAGGAAGGTCAGGGCCCTACTGAGAAAACAATAATACAATGATAATAACAACAATAAGCAGTTTAAATGAATAATAAATTTCCGAACTAGCAACAATAAGATGATTACTACAATCGTCTACAATTAAGCTAACAATGAATAGCCAACTTAATAAAACAAGTCCAGGACCTGTAGGAATCGAACCCACAGTCCCATTGACAGTACCTCTAGGTCTCCGGGAATCGAACCCGCAGCCCATACCTCAATAAATAATCAATTACTCAGGATCTCCGGGAATCGAACCCGCAGTCCTTACTAATAACTCAGGATCTCGGGAATCAAACCCGTAGTCCCTACCAATAACTCAGGGATCTCGGGAATCGAACCCGTAGTCCCTACCAATAACTCAGGATCTCGGGAATCGAACCCGTAGTCCCTACCAATAACTCAGGATCTCGGGAATCGAACCCGTAGTCCCTACCAATAACTCGGGATCTCGGGAATCGAACCCGTAGTCCCTACCAATCACACCGGATCTCTGGGAATCGAACCCACAGCCCTGGGTCTCCGGGAATCGAACCCGCAGTCCACAAGCACAGCAAATAAAGGAATTCACAGAGAGATCAATTATGCTTAACTATAACTTCACCGAAAAATAGTGCCAATAATTATCAAGGAGTTCAAATAAGGCAATTAGGCAACTAAACAGTTAAGTACTACCTAATCATGCTTTCCTAACCACTACCGGGTAAAAATATCAAATTGACAACCAAGGACAGGAATATCGCTCATCGAACATTTTAATTAAAGTGCGTGTTCAACAACCAGCGCATGTATACGCCCGTCACCTCGCATACAAGGCATTTAAACTATCACATAATATCCTAGGGGTGAAATTCCCCCACACGAGGTTAGACAAGCCACTTACCTCAATTCCGGTACAAAACCGCTAAGTAATAACCCTCTTGCCACGAATGTTGGCCTCCACAAGTGTAGAATCTGATAAAAATCAATAGAATCACATCAAAATAGGCCAATTGGGCATTACCCAATCAAAATAACTCAAAATACACCAAAACCCACAAGTTGCCAAAACCCGACTTTCGGTACGCTTATCGCAAAATCACGAAAATTATATATTCCGGTTCCTTTTCTCAATACGAGTCTAGGCATATAAAATTTACCAAAATCGGACTCCATTTGCCCACTCAAATCAGAGATTTTCTAACATTTAGGCCTAGGGCTCAAACCCACCTTTAATCCACCATTTTCGGTGAAATAATCACGGATTTCATGATAAACCAACGAATTAAGGTCAAGAAACTTACCCCCGATGATTTCCCGATGATATCCCAGCGTTTCCCCTTCAAAATCCTCTCTTGGAGCTCAAAAATGGCGTTTTTGTGAATGGGGGTCGCGGGTGTTATGTTCTGAACTTAAGCTCACTGCCAGACCCCATTGTTCATCGCGTTCGCGGTACTGTTCACGCGTTCGCGATGAACAACTCAACTTCTTCTATGCGAACGCGAAGTAACCCACGCGTTCGCGATGACCTGCAAAAATTACCTATCGCGAACGCGACGCTCCACACGCGTCCGCGAAGCACAATTTCCCTTCCTCAACGCGAACGCGACGACTCCCACGCGTTCGCGAAGAACAACCTTCCAGTCGACCATTTTTTCTTCTACGCGTACGCGACACCTGGGACGCGAACGCGGTGCTTCCTCTTTCCCTTCTACGCGATCGCGACTCAATGGACGCGAACGCGATGCTTTGCCCTACCATGCCTACGCGAACGCGGCCATTGCCACGCGAACGCGTAGGCTTAACGTCTGCTGCACTGCTGCTGCATTTTCTGCAGAAATTTCCAAGTTCCAAATGCCCGCTTGATGGTCCGAATTCATCCCGAGGCTCCCGGACCCCAACGAAAACCACCAACATACTCCAAAACACGATACGAACTTATTCCAATCATAAAAACACGTCTAACAACATCAAAACCCATAAATCACATCGATTCAAGCCTAAGTTTCTTCAAAACTTTCGAAACTAACATTCAATCAAAAACCCGACCAAACGACGTCCGAATGACCTGAAAATTTGCGGACATATCCAAAATCACATAACGAAGCTACAGAAATTGTCCGAATTCCATTCCGACCCCCGGATCAAAATCTCACCTAACGTTCGGATTCGCCAAAATTTCAAACTTCGGCATTTCAAGCCTAATTGAGCTACGGACCTCCAAAATACGTTCCGGATGCGCTCCCAACCCCGAAATCACCTAACGGAGCTAATAGAACCATCGGATTTCCATTCCGAAATCGTCTTAACACTGTTTCGGTTACGGACCATTTTCTATCTTTAAAGCTCTCATTTAGGGACTAAGTGTCCCAAAATACTTCAAATTTCAGGGCCGACTCTCCCGGCAAAACACAATAGCAGAAATGTACTTAGGGAAACAGTTAAATTAGGGATTGGGGCGTAATTTTCTAAAACGACCGGCCGGGTCGTTACATCTTCCCACCCTTAAAAGATCCGTTCGTCCTCGAACGAGCATAGAAAAACATACCTGGAGTAGTGAAAAGATGAGGGTACTGGCTGCGCATATCCTGCTCGGTCTCCCAGGTCGCTTCCTCGACCGGCTGGCCCCGCCACTAAACCTTTACTAAAGTGATGTTCTTTGACATTAGCTTCCTGACTTACTTGTCTAGAATGGCTACTGGCTCCTCAACATAAGACAGATCCTCGTCTAGCTGAACATAAGTGAAATCCAACACATGCGACGGGTCACCATGGTACCTCCGGAGCATAGAGACATGAAATACGGGATGGACTCCGGCTAGGCTGGGAGGTAAGGCCAACTCATAAGCAACCTCCCCAACATGCCTAAAAATCTCAAAAGGGCCAATAAATTTAGAACTCAGCTGAGCACATTAGCATGGTATAATCTGAAGATATTGCCTCTTGTTCAAACAATTAAGTCTTAGAGCCTAATTCCAACATCCGGAATTCTATGTCCGGCTTATTTTCATCAAGAGATCACTCGATATTCCTCAAACGCCGTGCTCAAACATAACTGCATAACATTGCTGGATTCTTACCTTGCAACACTAAATCCACAGGACCACGATAATATTTTATGATCAAATTAGCCAAAAATTCAACGAATCAGATGCTCCCATTGCACCTCACGATCTACATAGGTCTCGCTCCAACTTTTACAATACTGACACGATGGAAGAGATGTGTTGATATCCATAACAAACTACTGAATCAACAATTCATTGGGTCCATACTCCTGACAAGATCCATTACATTGTCCTAAACCAAAGGATGATCATTTCCTCTATAATATACTTCATATAATCAATTTGCACTGACCCCAAATCACATAATCTCGTCTCACCCAGTACGAACTGCTCAGGCGATAAGCCACATCGGACATAATCAAAAGTCCCACAAGATAACACAATGTGATAGTAATCCACTAATACATACATGATACAAAGGAAGGCGAACACTAAAGAGAACTATTCAGCTCTCACATAAACATGGGCCTCCTCAGAAAATAGGAAACATAACACATAAAAGCAATTATAGACACTGAAATAGACACCACATTGTTGCGGCGTGAAACCCGATCCCAACAATATGCCCATGGCGACGTGCCACCCGATCCCAACAATATAACCATGGCGGCGTGCCACCCGATCCCAACAACATAACCATGGCGGCGTGCCATCTGATCCCAACAATATAACCATGGCGGCGTGCCATCCGATCCCAACAATATAACTATGGCGGCGTGCCATCCGACCCCAACAATATAAAACTCACACAAGGAGTCATATGTCGAGCTGAATAGCTCGTCACATCAAATACTGACATATAGCGCTATAGGCTACAACTCAAGCACAACTGAGGTGCGATATAAGATCTGAGTCTCAAGAACCATCATGCTCATATAACATCACCGCTGAGCGGAACCCCAACACATAAGGAACTTACCAAGCCGTCTCACACTCATACGGCACAATATATCTTACATGAATTAACCAACCGTGAAATAAGACCGCGACTATCCCTTCATAAAGGGCGCATTGCTGGAAGAAACATAACTGGCCTGACGCAAGGCTCACTTCCACATTTAAATCTATCCACCGACCTTAAGTCTATCCTGGTCGTGCCAAGATAAGTCAATAGTATTTCACAGGTCTATAACCCAATAAGCAGAGTGCCCTCCAACATAAATTCTCAATTGAATGATATCACCAAAATCCTCATACTTGGTTTAAATTTCTAACCAATCAAGTGACTACAAGTCACACCTATGCAATCTTCTTGTGGGTCAAGCTCCCACTATCTTCCGAATAATTAAACGGGCTTGCATATTCAACCTACCGGCTGTACTAACACCGAAAAGCGATCAGGAGTCCCTAACCGGGATGCAAAGCCTTTCTCACAGAACACCGATCTCAATTAATACCCATCTTACTCAAAATAGTGACACTCTTTCCCTGCTCATCCGAGCTCTTTATATCACATTCATTGACCAAATTGTGACCTTGGTCCTTACTTCAAATTTTCATACTACTCATTGCACCCCACGTGCCGATATACGATAGGCACAATTTCCATCATAGCTCTAGAACTGACGATAGGCTAATACTTCATCACATAAGACTTTTCATTAAGCTCACTGCAGGAGAGCTATAACAACATACGGCGAATTCTCATAACCATTGAATATGCCAATCTCTAAGTATTGGTCCAAGCCACCATAACCCTTCCCGAGATCTGCCTACTCATAACAGGCCCTAACAGAAGAATACTTCAGAATACCATCAAACACTGTGGCCGACAAGCCTCAAATGCATCGCCACAAATCACATGCATAATTCGATCACGTTGCATGAACCGATCATTGACACTAATACGCCAACTCAACTATGGCCGATCAATCTACTTCCTTCCAGGTTATCCTTGATTGCCTTAGAAATGTTAATATCTTCCTTCAATACCTAACTTATTCCAACCGCACTTACCCCGAGTGACCTTAAATCATGAGGCCATGCTATCTCAAGAACGACGACCATTTCATATCTCTCGAATACTACACCACAAGTCAAAACATCATAGATCGTTTTGTGCCTTTCTTCATAAGTTGCTTCAAAAGCTTGAGCCTCAACTGTACTTATAGACTCAGTATTATTATGCACCACACTTTACCTCTTGAATTCACTAGGACCGCTATTGAGAGCCATCCGGCCCCGACTTGCCCCAGTACGCAATCAACTCTATTGAATTTTATAACATATGAATACCCTCTCGATAAAGCCCCCAGCGGAACCACTTCCCGCGAAGCCTGCACCTATACGAGGCATAAATCATGAATCTTTCCTCAAGTTTGAACACGAGCCAGTAAGGCTAACCATAACATGCATTCAACAATTTATATACTCAAATTACCACTCATGGCCCTTGTCCGTGGCTGCAATAACACAATAATACGCTAGTATCCAGAATTCACACAGGTAATTAACCATGCGACCCAATCTTAAGCGGTGGGACTCTCCCATTTAGCCCAAAGCCACTATTACACGACTCTCGAACACATTAGAACCATTCTCTCAAGTCATTTACTATTATTCAACCGCAACTCACTTGATCCAACGAATATAACCACCTGTGCTCTATTAGCACTCTAACACCATAGGGTATGACCTCATCCCAATACAACCAAACATCTTTTCGCTCCATGCATCGAGCATTATTTACCGCGACAGCATAAGACATACTGTGATTCTCACACCTACAAAACACCATGTAGCCTTCACCGAAATCTTCCCTGCTTATAATGAAAGGTAGAATTTATTAGGGACACAGGAACATCTAAAGTCCCATCATCATGCCATACGAGCCTCAACTCTTGCCCATCCTCAAGTTCTCAAGAACTTTTTGAATAGTACCTAAATACATTGCAGGCCAAATCTGATATGACACATGACCCATAATTTGATCGTTGATAGTGAAATCCTTTCACTTGGCACGAAGCCTTAAGATACATTTTGCTAATCCACGACAATAGCCTTTATCATATGTACGTCTTCATCATAAGACAGCCCAAGACATTGGTTTGGTACATGTCCTTCTTAAGACAGTTAAACTCATTTCCTCCAGTATCTCTGCTGGCTGAATTCTTCGCTAGATAGATATCTCATATGAACCATATAGTCTTTATTACCACTAACTATCTTTAGATCTACATCCACCTTGTGATTTTACCATTGTTGTGACGATTAGGCCGTTAAGTAAACCTTCTCAAGACCGTACTTATCAACCGAATGCCAGAACCTAGTGCACCCCCATGTGCACAATTGAAGATCTCTCAATTCTCTTGCATTATCGATATGGACGACACGCGGTAACAATAGTTGAGTAAATTCTTGACTCCCTTGAGATCTCTCTGCAGCGTCACGAACCGTCGGTGCATACTTGATATCGAGTGCGCTATTTCAATACACGAGTGGATACAAAAGAACATATGACATAGGCTTCAACTGAATAAATGACGCACGATAAGGAATTCAAACAATTGAAGAGTTTCCTAAACAGTTACATAGCCTCTCGTAGATAAATACAGACGTCTCCGTATCGATCAGCGAGACTCTAAGTAACCGGTCTGTGTCCCGTGACTCCTATGAACCTAGAGCTCGATACCAACTTGTCACGACCCTAGTTCACCAATTGTGAACATGTCGTGATGGCACCCAGTCCCCAGGACTAGGTAAGCCTAACACGTTGCGGAATATACAAGTTATAAATACTTAAATAAGAAACAGCGGAAAAATAGCATAAAAGATATGTAATCCGTGCCGCTTGGCACATACATCCATCACACAATGAATAAAACACTACCAAGATCCGAAACCCCACGGTAACACAGACTAAAAGAGAAAATACAACTGTGGCTCTATGTGTAAAGAGTATCTAACAACGAAATGAAGGAAAATGTCAACTAATACTATCAGAATAGAAGGAAAGCCTCCGGATCCGCGGACGTAGCGGATCATACCTCGAGGTCTCCCAAAAAGCTGCGAAATCACCTAGTACGAGCCTATCCTGATGTACCTGGATCTGCACAACAAAAGTGTGCAGAAGAGTAGCATGAGTACACCACGGCGGTACTCAGTAAGTGCCAAGCCTAACCTCGATGGAGTAGTGACGAGGAAGGTCAGGGCCCTACTAAGAAAACAATAATACAATGATAATAACAACAATAAGCAGTTTAAATGAATAATAAATTTCCGAACTAGCAACAATAAGATGATTACTACAATCGTCTACAATTAAGCTAACAATGAATAGCCAACTCAATAAAACAAGACCAGGACCTGTAGGAATCGAACCCACAGTCCCATTGACAGTACCTCTGGGTCTTCGGGAATCGAACCCGCAGCCCATATCTCAATAAATAATCAATTACTCAGGATCTCCGGGAATCGAACCCGCAGTCCCTACCAATAACTCGGGATCTCGGGAATCAAACCCGTAGTCCCTACCAATAACTCGGGATCTCGGGAATCAAACCCGTAGTCCACATCTCAATAAATCTCAGGATCTCCGGGAATCGAACCCGTAGTCCACATCTCAATAACTCAGGATCTCGAGAATCGAACCCGTAGTCCCTACCAATAACTCAGGATCTCGGGAATCGAACCCGTAGTCCCTACCAATATCACACCGGGTCTGTGGGAATCGAACCCACAGCCCTGGGTCTCCGGGAATCGAACCCGCAGTCCACAAGCACAGTAAATAAAGGAATTCACAGAGAGATAAATTATGCCTAACTATAACTTCACCGAAAAATAGTGCCAATAATTATCAAGGAGTTCAAATAAGGCAATTAGGCAACTAAACAGTTAAGTACTACCTAATCATGCTTTCCTAACTACTACCGGGTAAAAATATCTAATTGACAGCCAATGACAGGAATATCGCTCATCGAACATTTTAATTAAAGTGCGTGTTCAACAACCAGCGCATGTATACGCCCGTCACCTCGCATACAAGGCATTTAAACTATCACATAATATCCTAGGGGTGAAATTCCCCCACACGAGGTTAGACAAGCCACTTACCTCAATTCCGGTACAAAACCGCTAAGTAATAACCCTCTTGCCACGAATGTCGGCCTCCACAAGTGTAGAATCCGATAAAAATCAATAGAATCACATCAAAATAGGCCAATTGGGCATTACCCAATCAAAATAACTCAAAATACACCAAAACCCACAAGTTGCCAAAACCCGACTTTCGGTACGCTTATCGAAAAATCACGAAAATTATATATTCCGGTTCCTTTTCTCAATACGAGTCTAGGCATATAAAATTTACCAAAATCGGACTCCATTTGCCCACTCAAATCAGAGATTTTCTAACATTTAGGCATAGGGCTCAAACCCACCTTTAATCCACCATTTTCAGTGAAATAATCACGGATTTCATGATAAACCAACGAATTAAGGTCAAGAAACTTACCCCCGATGATTTCCCGATGATATCCCAGCGTTTCCCCTTCAAAATCCTCTCTTGGAGCTCAAAAATGGCGTTTTTGTGAATGGGGGTCGCGGGTGTTATGTTCTGAACTTAAGCTCACTGCCAGACCCCATTGTTCATCGCGTTCGCGGTACTGTTCACGCGTTCGCGATGAACAACTCAACTTCTTCTACGCGAACGCGAACTAACCCACGCGTTCGCGATGACCTGCAAAAATTACCTATCGCGAACGCGACGCTCCACACGCGTCCGCGAAGCACAATTTCCCTTCCTCAACGCGAACGCGACGACTCCCACGCGTTCGCGAAGAACAACCTTCCAGTCGACCATTTTTTCTTCTACGCGTACGCGACACCTGGGACGCGAACGCGGTGCTTCCTCTTTCCCTTCTACGCGATCGTGACTCAATGGACGCGAACGCGGTGCTTTGCCCTACCATGCCTACGCGAACGCGGCCATTGCCACGCGAACGCGTGGGCTTAACGTCTGCTGCACTGCTGCTGCATTTTCTGCAGAAATCTCAAAGTTCCAATTGCCCGCTTGATGGTCCGAATTCATCCCGAGGCTCCCGGGACCCCAACGAAAACCACCAACATACTCCAAAACACGATACGAACTTATTCCAATCATAAAAACACGTCTAACAACATCAAAACCCATAAATCACATCGATTCAAGCCTAAGTTTCTTCAAAACTTTCGAAACTAACATTCAATCAAAAACCCGACCAAACGACGTCCGAATGACCTGAAAATTTGCGGACATATCCAAAATCACATAACGAAGCTACAGAAATTGTCGGAATTCCATTCCGACCCCCGGATCAAAATCTCACCTAACGTTCGTATTCGCCAAAATTTCAAACTTCGGCATTTCAAGCCTAATTGAGCTACGGACCTCCAAAAATACATTCCGGACGCGCTCCCAACCCCGAAATCACCTAACGGAGCTAATGGAACCATCGGATTTCCATTCCGAAATCTTCTTAACACTGTTTCGGTTACGGACCATTTTCTATCTTTAAAGCTCTCATTTAGGGACTAAGTGTCCCAAAATACTTCAAATTTCAGGGCCGACTCTCCCGGCAAAACACAATAGCAGAAATGTACTTAGGGAAACAGTTAAATTAGGGATTGGGGCGTAATTTTCTAAAACGACCGGCCGGGTAGTTACAAATAACCCAGATTATATTGAGGCTTTCATTCAGAAGCCTAACTAATATTCGAACACAATCCAGGCCTGCGTTACACGTTAGGCCCAGACCAAAACCAAACAAGGAGAATGAAAGCAAAGATCGAAAACTCATAATATGAACATGTACTTGAGATCAAAAGGAATAAATTCAAATTATACTTTATTCATCAAGAGAAAATTACTGTACAAAACTAACAATATCAATTATGAATCATAATTGTCTAATATGCACAAGACCTAATTAGCAAACTATTTTTAGTTTGTTCTTCAATAGTTAATTATACTATGATACAAGTTATTTACTAGCTAAGTGACAGGAGGTTATCTAACTATGTAAAAACAAGATTAAACTAAATGTTCACTTACTCATAGCTCATTTGCAGATGCTAGTTATATTTTGTCACTGAGTTTACTATGAGTCTGGTTCATTTGATATTACAAAATCAGTCCTAATTAAACTATTGCTTCGTTTTTGTTGTTATAGCCGTTTTTTAAACTTGTTCAAATCTAACTAACAAGTATCAATTTAAACCATCTGCCAGGGGTTGATTGAAATTATTACTGCGAATTTAGTGTTATAGGTCTTACTTCGAGATTAATTGGTCTGGTTTTACGGTTTACCCTATTTTAACTAAGTGATTTTGGCTACTATCACTACATTATATCTACTTACTACTTATTACACTGTTTCATTCATGCTTCTACATATACACAATATCTCCTAATGAATTACAGATTCAACTATTTAAGCAGCTACAAAATAGAAATGTAAAATGACAATAGGCTTTAAACTCGCATCAAGCTCTTCATTTCATCCCAATAGCTTCAAATTACATAGCTCGAACGAGGATATGTACCTGATTCAGCAAAGAAATCCGATGAGTTCTAAGGGAAGGAATAGATACAAAGATTAGAATCAACACATGCAATGCAGCGGTAAGCTAGAATGAATCCCAACGAGCAATTGAATCTTAACACAGCAACAGCAATAGAGACCCAAGCAGAAATCCACACAGCTTTAAATATGAACTTCCACTAGAAAACCCAGGCGGCTATATCTATGAAACTGTGCATAAAGTTTTTCTGAAAATTTTGATTTCCAAAATCCAGCCCTTAAACAGACTCCAAATGGAGGTGTTTATAGGTGAGAGATGGTTAAAGTTTTGGGGGGGGGGGGCTAGAAAGTAATTCTAGTTCCCTCCCCTCCCTTTTTACCAATTCTTACACTTTAGTCCCATTTTCTGTTATTGAAATGCCTTCCAGCATGTGCTGGAAGATTCTATCTGATTCTTTTTTGGGGCTTTTACTAGTGTGCCCCTACTTGTTAGTGTTATTTACTAAGTTATCTTTTATTTAGGACCAATGTGCCCTTAATATTGTGCAATATTGCAGAAATCATGAGCCTAAATGTCTTTAGTGACCCTATAGGCTCCATTAAATCCACAACTTTATCATTTTCTATTTCCTATATGCCCTTAAGGGCATTCACTATTTACCCGACCTGTCCAGGTCAGGTTTTCTGGTTTTTAGGTCTTATTTAATTACTGGCCAGTATTTACATTAGTCTTTAAGACCTGGCCAGATTGAACTTCAATCTTATTTCAATTTTAGTCACTTTTGTTTCATTTTCTGTTATTGAAGCTAGTTTGCAAGACTAGCCTGCTTAATTATTTAGAACTATACTTGTTTGAAACTTGGCAGGTCCAAAGTCTGGACTTAGCTTTGCAGTTTTGGGCTAATTAGTGAACACATGCTAGTTAAGACTTTGCAAGCTTAGCCAACTAGTGAACATAGGCCAATTGGGACCTTGCAAGTCTAGCCTATTAGACTTAAGTCAATTTTATTACAAACTTGGCCTATATTAACACTTAGCCAGTGTTTCATAATTATTAGAGTTGGTCAGTTGCAAGACTGACCACTCTTTTGTTATTCATTTCACTTGTGACATCTTTTTGTAGTTTTCAATTTTAACCAATTATAAACTATTTAAAAACATGTTTTCAAAATTAACTACTCTTCAGGTTAATACACTACTGTATCTATAACCAATTCAACCTAAACATACCAGGCATTAACAGTAATAAACTAGCCATTTTCACACAAAATTGCATACATAGCCATGAAACCAGAGTTACTTATCTTTTAACCAAAACTTAGAGAAGAGAATGAATATTGTTGAATTTCAATCAAAGACTTATAATTCAGATTCCAAAACACAGTATATCAATTGAACATGAAGCAGGCATAGTCAAAACTTTTCTTATGTTTAAAGGCTACTGAAAACCCTAATCATGTTTACATGCTCTTGACCAAGCACGGATGGGTAGAAGTTATGAAAGAAGCTTCAAAAGAAGGCATGGCTTAAACAGAACAACAGAGATTTCTAGAAGATGAGGACTAATTTGAACATGCAGTGATTCATATGACTAAAGAAGAAAATCTAAATAGAAGACATGATAATAGAGATGAAGATGAAGAAGAATTAACCAAAGAAAACATGTCTTAACAGAGAAACAGAATAAACAGGGATTTTTTCAAAGACGATAAACCTAATCTATCATGCAGTTGTTTAAACGGCTAACATACTAGAAACATACTGGAAACAAAAGAAACAACCAAATACAAACAAACAATCAACAAAAAAAGGGGGAAAAGGACTTAGCTCGCAAGATTGGTCTCCTGAGCTTCCTTTTCTCGTTATTTCTTTTTCTTTTTCTTCTTTTTCCTTTTTCCAGTTTTTCTTTTCTTTTTCTTATTTTCTTTTTTCTGGTTTTCTTCTTTCAGATCCAAGACTTCAACTTTGAAGTCATTTTGTTTGGGGATGGGTGTTAGAGGTGGAAAAGGTGAGGATTTTTTATGGTGGTTTGTTTGAGTCGCCGGAGTTAGGGTTCCGACGACCTATTTGTGAAGATTCAAGCAAATGGAGTGATATTCGAGAGAAAAAGTTTGTGAGTGGTGATAGATCAGGTGATGAGGGTTAGGTGGTGTTAATCTGGGAGCCGTTCTCATAGGTTTTGGTCACCGGAGATGAACTCCGATGACTGGAATTTCAAGAAGCTAGGTTTTTTTCAAGGTTTCTCGGGGTTCTCATGGTGGCTGGTGGTGGGGAAACAAGAAAAGGGAGGTTTGAGGGTAAGGGATGGCCGGAGATAGCCATGAGAGACAGCCAGTTTCCATGGCCGGCGAAGCTTCGAAGAAGAAGATGAAGAGGTTAGAGAGAAGGGCGGCTAGGGTTTGATAAGTTGAAGAAATGGCTGGCGGTCTCTAGAGATGGGGTTTAAATACCCGTAACACTTGATCGATCCCTGGCCATTGGATCAATTGAGATCAATGGTCAGGATTGTTTTCCCTAAAACGACGACGTTTGGTTAAAAACCCAAGCTATCTTACATCCGTCAGATCTCAAGGCACGGACGGCTCAGATTTAATCAAAGATCTTATTATTTTGATAAATTTCGGATAAATCCTCAGCCCTTGGATTTGGAGAGATGAACGGCTGGGATTGCTCCAATTTAAATCATTTGGATTGGGTATCTGAAAGTGCTTTGGGCCAATATATTTGGGTTAGCATTTGGCCCAATTTCCTTTTCTTTGTATTTTCCTTGTAATTTCTTTGTATTTTTAATTATTTATATGGTATTTTCCTTTTGTATTTCAATTTTCTTTTTATATTATTTTCAATTATTCAATTTCCTACTTCCACTAGTTTTCTGATATTTTTTGACAATTTTCTACTATTTTTCTCTTAATTTCTGTTATCAATGCTCTTTTTTGTTAATTTTCCTTTTTAACCACCTAAATTGAAATACATGTATTTAACCTATTTTTTAATTTTCTAATTTCAATCTCTAATTGTTCAATCACACAAATGCACCTTATTCCAATCAAAACATGTAATTGCACACAAAAATATTGTTTATTTTAATTTTGGAATTTATTGCTTAGGGCAAAAATCACGTGCTCACAACTGAAACTGCTTTACAAAATCTGGCCAGACTGTCCCAAATGTGCCATCGACATATGTCCTGATCCATGTACCACTCTGAGGCTATGCTCACCGAGCATTCTTCGAAGTATTCCATCAGCAATTCTTCTTTGCCGCCAGCCCCACGTAATTGGTTGCAATATTTTTTGAGGTGAAAAACGGGGTCGTCGTGCCCATCATATTTCTCAAACTTTGGTGTTTTGAACCCTGCAGACAGGTGCACGTGAGGGAACATGCACAGGTCAGTATACGAAATATTCTTTTGTCCTCTTAAATCTTGCATATTTTTTAAGCTTTGCTCGAGGCTCCTCATTCTTTTTGCCATTTCATCTTGTTTAGGAGCTTAGGGATTCTGGTCTTGCCCTGGCATAATGTCACAAATAGGTTGATGAGGGTGAGCGCTGGTGGCAAAATGAGTTGGTTCCAACGAGAGGGATGGTGCTTGGAATGTGAATAAGGATGAATCAAAATTAGGCATGGGTATAGTGGGTTGTGCTATAATTGGACAAGGTGATGCGGTGGACATGTTTGTAGCCATATCTACTATTGTCATGCAGGGATAAGAAACGGAGGGTAACCGAGCGGAGATAGCAGAAATGGCAGGATACCTGAATGGGGTAGTTGAATAACTTATGGGGGAAGTTGGAAGTCCCACTTGTCCTAGCGAACAGATCGGGGAATGTGGGGATTACATTTTGAGGCTCTTTTCCATTGTTCCAATCGTCCAACATTTCAAACATGCGACGACGTAAGATTCTATTTTCTTCAGCAGTTGTTGACTCAGAATTTAGAATGGCCGAGACTAAACTCTCTTTTGAAATGGGGACAAAGGAATTTTCGAAGACATCTCTACACTTCCCTTTGACCGCGTGAAGTAAGTGTGAATACTTCCTTTTGACTTAGTAACGGACAGCTGAACACTTCCTTTTGACCTCGTAAAGTATGAATGGGAGGCCAGACTACCACAAAACCAACCACCTTTTTAAAAACCTGGTTTCAGCATCAAACAAACGGTTTCTTTGAAACAAATAACAGATAGGTAATCTCACATTGGGGTGTGATGCACCTATACAGTCAAGTAGGTTTCTACATGTTTGCTTTGGTTGCATGCGTCATTCCGGCTTCTCTTTAAACTCCCCTTTTCATTTTATTCTTTTATTTTATTTTACAAGCCCCCCCCCCCCCCCCCTTTTTTTCTTTTTTTTAAGGCTATGATCAAATTCGATGGGGATTGCCTACGTATCATGACCTCTCATGAATCGGACTAAGCGTAGTTCGGTAGATAAAGACAAACAACAATAAAACAATTTTTTTTAGTTTCTCATAATAAAAACAAACATTGATTTTAAAAGAATGGTTCAAAAATTGATGAAACTAATAGACTTTGACGAAAAGACAACCTACAGACTTGAAAATCAAGCAACACACATACTCTAATCAAAAGAATTACAAATTCAAAAAAAAACAGACAGATTCCTTCCCCTATATGCCAATTTTAACCAAATGGCTATTTTTCGCAAACGTGGCCCCTTCTCAATTTCACATAAATTTAGAGGCCGAGAAGGTTTATTTTACAAACTTGTCCATTCTTTTACGAATATAGCCTTTCGACAACTGAAAGATATTTTAAGGTTATTTCGGCAAGAATGGTTTAATACACAGCCGAAGTTGGCTCGACTTATTTTCACCAAAAAAACAAACGGCATTCGTAATTAAACTGACTCTTTTTTTTTCTTATTTATTTATTTTAATTAGAATGAAAAGACCTGGTTTTGCATACACGACCTTTCAGCGCCTCAGGGGCGAAGATTTTAAGGTCGTGTGGGTCAATCGGACAAAATTTAAAAAATGACCCAAAGGTGGCTGTTTATACAAAATCAGCCTTCCGCTGTCCCTTTAGGGAACATTCGGCTATTTTTGACAAAACAAATATCACCAGATTTAATTATGACTCTTTTTCAGTTTTTTATATTATATATATATATATATATATATATATATATATATATATATATATATATATATATATTTTTTTTTTTTTTTTTTTAATGAGAAAACCCGATATTGCAAACATGGCCTTTCAGCGCCCCAGGGGCAATGATTTTAAGGCTGTGTGGGTTAATAGACCAAAAACTCTAAAAACGTGATCAAAAGTGGCCTTTTATGCAAAGTCAGCCTTCCAGCGTCCCTTTCGGGAATATTCTGCTATTTTTTGAAAACGGCATCACCCGACTAAATTACGACAAAAATTAATTTTGACATTTTTAGCTATTTTTGCAAAGGGAAGGTTGGACCCGATGAGGGGTGCCTACGTATCTCAAATTCGGCGAGAATCAAGCCAGCGTAGTTCTAAAACAAACTATATTTGCAAACAAAAAATATTTTTTTTATTTTTTAATTTTATTTTATTTTTTTTGTTGGCAAACAAAACAAACTATTTTTCCATTTTATTGACAAACAAAAAAACTATTTTTGAAAACAAAATCAAAAATATTTTTTTAATTGGAAAATAAAGCGGTTATTATTTTTGAATATATATATATATATATATATATATATATATATATATATATATATATAATGTGAAAAGTAAAAAAAATTATTTTGAAAAATAAAAGTCTTCATTTTTATTATTTGGCAAATAAAACAAACTATTTTAAAAATAAAAAATTATCATTTTTATTGGCAAACAAAATAAACTATAAAAACAATTTTTTTTTAAAAAAAAATCCGGCAAAGTTTTGACACTACTTGAGCATCTATTTTTAAAAATAAATAGTTATCTCTATAAACTACTATTTTATATTTTTTTCATTTTCCAATATTCTCGATTTTCTTAAGCCGACCAGCATGCAAGTCTGAAGCAAATAAATGCATAAAACAAACAGGATGCATCACGATGGTTTTTTTCATTTCAGGTTACTAGCCTTAGACGGATGTGATGACCCGGCCTGTCTGAGCTATCACCCGTTATCCTCGTTATATGCTTGTTAAAGTTTCAATATGCATGTTTGGTGAGTTGGAGTCAATTCGGATTGAGTTTGGTTGGAAATGAGACAAATAGTCAATTAGAAGAATGAATAGTTGGGAAAAGTCAACTGGATGTTGACTTGTGAGTTAGAGAGCTCGGAATCAAATTCTGATGATTCGGTCAGCTCTGGGAGATCATTTATGAGTTAGGAGAGCGATCAGAAGTGAATTTGGAGGTCCGGTGTAGCTTTAGGCTTGAAATGGCTAAGGTTGAATTTTGGCGAAATCCGAACGGTTGGTGAGATTTTGATCCAGGGGTTGGAATGGAATTCTGACAGTTGTAGTGGCTCCATTAGGTGATTTTGGATATGCCTGCAAATTTTTTGGTCATTCGGAAGTCGTTTGGTCGGGTTTTTGAGCGATTGTTGGTTTCGGAAGTTCAGATGAAACTTAGGCTTGAATTCACATGGATTCGATGATTTCCGTGTTTAAGGGCGTGTTTTTAGGATTAGAACAAGTTTGTATTGTGTTTTGGAGCATGTTGGTGGTTTTCGTTGGGGTCCCGGGGGCCTCGGGCTGACTTCGGGGGTCCAAATGGACCATTTTGAGCCAAAATGAGCACCTGATCTGCTGCACAAAATTGTAGAGAAATTTTACTCATCGCGTTCGCAGGCCTGGCCATGCGATCGCGTAGTGTATCGGAGAGAGGCTGGGAGGTTTGTTCTTCACGATCGTGAAATGAGGGATACGATCGCGTAAGTTGAGGGCCTTGTTCATCGCGATCGCGGGACCCTTCATGCGATCGCGTAAGGCAAGACTCGAGAGCAGTGCGATCGCGGACAGTACGTTGCGATCGCGTAGAGTCGCTGAGTTGGTCACTGCGATCGCGTCTGGGACCACGCGATCGCGTTGAGGAAATATTTGTCGCCCAAAAGCTGTGCATCACGATCGCGAGCCAAGGGCTGCAATCGCGTAGGGTAATGATGCCTGGCAGAGAATTTAAGTCCAGAACATATCATCCGCGGTCATTTACACAAACACATCCATTGTTGAGTCTTAGGGAGAAAAATTGACAGGAAATTGCATGGATTTCACCGGGTTATGATCGAAGGTAAGTTTTATGGTCCCAATACCTGTTTTTATCTTAGAATGCTTCTCTATTTCACTGATATTGGAAGAATTAATGGGGGAATTTAGCCCTAAGCCAGGGTTATGATAAAACGTTGATTTCAATGGGCAAACGGAGTCCGATTTTGACAAATTTTATATGTATTGACTCGTGTTGAGATAAGGATTTCGAAAATGTAACTTTTGTAATTTTTCGATAAGCGTGCCAAAAGTCAAATTTTGACAACTTTGTGGGTTTTGGTGTAAATCTAGTTATTTCGATTGGGATATGTCTAATTAGCCTATATTGATGTATTCTCATTGATTTTGAGCAGATTTGGCACCCGAGGAGATTGATTTGCGAGGCAAGCACAAAGCGGGCTAGGACTTCTACCAGATCGAGGTGAGTGGTTGTAGTAAATAATGTACTGAGGTTTTGAAACCCCGTACTTGCACTATACAGTGCTATGCTGAGATGAAACACACGTCATGTGACGGGCGTGGTGACATTGTGATTGGGGATTTGGACTTGGTCCTTGCTGACTAATAGTTTATTGTGTATTATGACTGTGAATGAGCTTATAACTGTGTAGTTAGGCTGGTAGCCATGTTTGGGTTCTTGTGCCAATCTGTAGAGCATTTCGAAAACCTGTAGAGCTAGGTGACCCTTATATCATGTTGGGAACATACATTCAGCCATAATTTTAGTTGTATAGCATACCATGAGACAGTACTAGATGTGTACTATGAGAGAGACTACCAAGGGTGGGATTCCTTGTTCTAGCTGAGTTTGCCTGAGAGGCCAAGTCTATACTGACTAAGATAGGGTCGAGGACCCACTATGAGATATTATATTGGGTCTGAGAGGCCAAGTCTATACTGACTGTGCTAGGGTCGAGGACCCACTATGAGATTATATATATATATATATATATATATATATATATATCTTTATTGGATCACGCTGCATCGGACTTCATGCCGCAGTGATATATATGTTGATCCGACTGCATGCTGCAGTGATATAGAAGTGGATCGGACTGCACGCCGCAATAATATACAAGTGGGACGGACTGCACGCCGCAGTATTATTGCGCTTGGGCTATAGGAGCCCCTTCGGAATATGCACACATTCCCCGTCGACGCTGGTATATATTATTAGATCGGGCTGCACGCTGCAGCAGTATATATATATATATATATATATAGCGCTTGGACCGAAGGAGCCCCTCCGAAGTCTGTATACACCCGAGTGAGCGCCGTCGACGTTAAATGGAGCGGGCTGCACGCTGCAACGTTATATATATTGGAGCGGGCTCCACGTCGCAGCATTATATGTATTGGAGCGGGCTGCACGCCGCAACATTATTCATATATATATATAACCTGTATATATATTGGAGCGGGCTACCGCCTGCCGCATTATAGACTTATGTATACATACACACATATATACATTGGATCGGCTATACGCCGTAGCACTACGAGTGAGGACTAGGTCAGTGTGGGACCTTGGTGAAATAGATGTTGACTGGAAATGGGGGAATCCACTGTAGAGATGACTAACCTGTGAGGTACATGTGTTCTTCTTTTCATTTGTTGTTTATTATTATTACTCACTGAGTTGTAATATACTTACCCCACTCCCCTGCACTTTTTTGTGCAGATTCACAGGTGTTCAGGAGGGCAGTTGAGCTATCGCAGCTGCTTCGTTACTGTTATTCCGAGGAGACTTCGAGGTAGCTACCGACGTCCGCGAGACCTGATCTCTTCCTCTATATCATTTTGTCATTTCTATTCTGCCTAGACTTGATTTGTGTAGGATATTTCCATCTGTAGAGGCTCAGACTTGTGACACCACGATTTGGTTGGGACTGTGTTTTGTGTGCTTCTACTTCCACGCTGATTGTTTTTTATATGAAAACATGCTATTAAGTTTAATTGATCACCTGTAATTAATAATTGGCTGGTTTAATTGGATAATATGGTCGGGTTTTCCTAGCAATGTGTTGGGCGCCGTCACGACCGGGGTTTGGGTCGTGACAAGTTGGTTCAGAGCTTAGGTTAACAGGTCTCGCGAGTCATGAGCCGGTTTAGTAGTTCTTCTTCTTGAGGCAGGGAATCTTTTGATGGGGGCCAGTCCTCCAAGCCTTTTCAGTTAGCCCTCCAGGCTTCGTAGGGTGGTCCAGGTGATCATGGGTTTCGTGAGCAGTATTCGGATTAGCCTCCCATTAGTGCTCAGCCGATTCAGAGTGTTTGTGGGGGCCATTCAAGTTGGCATGGCCAACAGCCCCATCAGCCTAAATGTTGTTACGGTTGTGGTGACCCAGGTCATCTTGTCAGGTTTTTCCCTCGAGTGACGGGCAACACTCACCAGTGGGGTCCTCGTCCCATGATTCAGGCCCAGCTGACCCACAGCCTGCCCAGCCAGCCAGAGGCGGGGTAGAGATTGTAGAGGTGGAGGTCGAGACCGTAGAGGTGGAGACCATCCAACCAGAGGTAGAGGTCAGCCAGCGGATGACCGTCCCAGAGATGTAGCTTAGAGGGGCGGTGCTGATCCCCGATTTTATGCTTTACCAGCCAGGCCAGAGGCAGAGGCATCAGATGTTGTGATTACAGGTAACATTCTTGTTTGTGACAGAGGCGCTTCAGTATTGTTTGACCTTGGGTCTACATATTCATATGTGTCTTCCTACTTTGCACCGTATCTGGCCGTGACTAGCTATGCCCTGGATATTCCAGTTTGTGTGTCTACACCAGTGGGTGACTCCATTGCAGTCGATCGGGTGCATCATTTGTGCGTAGTTATTTTTGAGGGTCTTGAGACCCGTGTTGATTTGTTGCTATTAGACATGGTGGATTTCGATGTCATATTGGTGATGGACTGGTTGTGTCCATACCATACTATCTTAGACTGTCATGCCAAGACCGTGACCTTGGCCTTGCCAGAATCACCCCGACTAGAGTGGAAAGGGACCTCAAGCCACTCCGTTCGCACTATTATTTCCTATGTTAAGGCTCGACGCATGGTCGAGAAGCAGTGTCTAGCTTATTTGGCTTATGTTCGTGATTCCAGCGCGGAAATTCCTTCTATTGATTCAGTTCCTATTGTACGGGAGTTTCCCGAGGTTTTCCCTTTAAACCTGCCGGGCATGCCGCCCGACAGGGATATTGATTTCTACATTAATCTGCCACCGAGCACTCAGCCCATCTCAATTCCACCCTATCGTATGGCCCCGCTGGAGTTAAAGGAGTTAAAAGATCAGTTGCAAGACCTTCTAGAAAAAGGGCTTTATCAGGCCCAGTGTTTTCCCCTTGGGAGCACCCGTGTTATTTGTGAAGAAAAAGGATGGCTCGATGCTGATGTGTATTGATTACCGGCAATTAAACAAAGTGATGATAAAGAACAAGTATCCACTGCCGAGGATTGATGATTTTTTTGACCAGCTCCAAGGAGCGAGGGTGTTCTCAACAATAGACTTGAGGTCGAGCTACCATCAGCTGAAGATCAGGGCGGCTGACATTCCTAAGACAGCCTTTCGCACTAGATACGTGCATTATGAATTCTTGGTCATTTCCTTCGGGTTGACCAACGCCCCAGCAGCGTTCATGGAGTTGATGAATCGGGTGTTCAGGCCTTACTTAGATCTATTCGTGATAGTCTTTATAGATGACATCTTGGTATACTCCCACAGCCAGGAAGAGCACGAGCAGCACCTCAGAGTGGTTATTCATACTCTGAAGGATAATTAGCTATATGCCAAGTTTTCGAAATGTGAGTTCTGGTTGAGCTCGGTGGCATTTTTGGGTCATATTGTATCAGTGGAAGGTATTTGAGGTAGACCCAAAGAAGATTGAGGTAGTCCAGAATTGGCCTCGACCAGCTTTAGTGAATGAGATCCGGAGTTTCTTGGGGTTAGCAGGTTACTACCGTCGATTTGTAGATGGGTTCTCTTCTATTGCAGCCCCGATGACCAGGTTGACCTAGAAGGGTGCCCAGTTCCAGTGGTCAGATGAGTGTGAGGCGAGCTTCCAGAAGCTCAAGACATCCTTGACTACAGCACCAGTGCTGATACTACCTACGGGTGCAGGGCCTTATACAGTTTAGTGTGATGCATCCCGTACAGGGCTTGGAGCGGTATTGATATAGGATGGTAAGGTTATTACTCATGCGTCGAGACAGTTGAAAATACATGAGAAAAATTATCTAGTTCATGATCTGGAGTTGGCAGAAGTGGTTCATGCCTTAAAAATCTGGAGGCATTATCTATATGGTGTGGCGTGTGAGGTATACACGGATCACAAAAGCCTACAGTACTTGTTCAAGCAAAAGGAGTTGAATTTACGACAGCGGAGATGGTTAGAGTTGCTGAAGGACTATGATGTCACTATCCTATATCACCCAGGTAAGGCCAATGTGGTGGCCGATGCATTGAGTAGAAAGTCTGCCAGCATGGGTAGTCTCGCATTCATTCCGGTCAGTTAGAGACCACTTGCTCTAGATGTCCATGCCTTAGCCAACCAGTTCGTGAGACTAGACATTTCTGAGCCTCGCAGAGTGTTAGCCTGCACGGTCGCTCGTTCATCTCTATTAGAGCGGATCCGTGAGAGGCAATTTGATGATCCTTATTTGCGTGACTTGAGAGATACTGTACATCGGGGAGGTGCCACGAAGGTAACTCTAGATGATGACGGAGTATTGAGATTGCAGGGTTGTGTTTGTATGCCCAATGTCGAGGAGATTCAAGTGATGATCTTAGTGGAGGCCCACAGTTCGCGGTATTCTATTCACCCGGGCGCCGAGCAGATGTATCAGGATTTACGGCAGCACTATTGGTGGCGCAGGATGAAGAAGGACATTGTTGCGTATGTCGCTCGGTGTCTAAATTGTCACCAGGTAAAGTATGAGCACTAGAGGCCTGGTGGTGTATTCCAAAGAATCGAAATTCCCGAGTGGAAATGGGAGCGAATCACTATGGACTTCATTATTGGACTTCCCTTGACTCGGAGGAGATTTGATGCTATTTGGGTCATTGTTGATAGGCTGACCAAGTCAGCACACTTCATTCCAGTATCTCTCTCTTACTCATCGGAGAGGTTAGCAGAGATTTACATTAGGGAGATTGTTCGTCTTCATGGGGTGCCGGTATCTATTATCTCAGATCGGGGTACGCAGTTTACCTCGCGGTTCTGGAGAGCAAGCCAGCAGGAGTTAGGCACCCAGGCTCAATTGAGTACAACTTTTCATCCTCAGACGGACGGCCAGTCCGAGAGGACTATTCAGATCCTATTGGACATGCTCCGAGCCTATGTCATTGATTTTGGAGGCTCGTAGGACCAATTTCTGCCATTAGCGGAGTTCTTCTACAACAATAGCTATCAGTCTAGTATTCAGATGGCCCCGTATGAGGCATTTTATGGTAGGCGATGTCGGTCTCCGGTCGGATGGTTTGAGCCGGGAGAGGCTCGGTTGTTGGGTACAGACTTAGTACAGGAGGCCTTAGACAAGGTCAAGACTATCCAGGAGAGATTGCGTTCAGCTCAGTCCAGACAAAAGATTTATGCGGATCGTAAGGTTCGAGATGTAGATTTCATGGTTGGTGAGCGGGTATTGCTCCGAGTATCGCCTATGAAGGGCGTGATGAGGTTCAAGAAGAAGGGCAAACCCAGCCCTAGGTATATTGGTCCATTTGAGATCCTGGACCGAGTGGGAGGGGTGGCTTACAGACTAGATCTGCCACGTAGCTTATCAGCCGTGCATCGAGTTTTTCATGTATCTATTCTTCGGAGGTACCACGGCGACCCCACACATGTGTTAGACTTCAGTATTGTCCAATTGGACAATGATTTATCCTACAAGGATGAGCCGGTGGCCATTATGGACCGGCAGGTTTGACAGTTGAGGTCGAAGAGTTATCCTTCTGTGTGTGTTCAGTGGAGAGGTCAAACTCTTGAGGCATCGACCTGGGAGTCCGAGTCTGATATGCAGAGCTGCTACCCACATTTGTTCCCCGACTCAGGTACTTCCTTCTCTTGTCCATTCGAGGACGAACGGTTGTTTTAGAGGTGGAGGATGTGACAACCCAAAGGGTCATCACCTGTTTTCCTCGCTTGTTCCGCACTTCCGAGGCCTTGAAAACCTTATTTTATGTTGCCTCGATTTACATGCATGATTCGGGCATGTAGCTGGAAAGATTTTGTGATAGAATATGTGAATTCTATGAGAAATTTAAAGAAAAATGATATTAATATTGATATAGTTGACTTCAGTCAATGTTTTTGGTAAACGGACCCGGACCCGAGATCGGACGGTCCCGAAAGGTCCGTAGGAAAATATGGGACTCGGGCATGTGTCCGGAGTCAAATCCTGAGGCCTAGATCCTAAGATATGAATTTTTCTGTTAAATTGTTTTTGCTGAAATTATTAAAGGAAAATGGATTAAACGATCTTGGTATCGGGCTTGTATTTTGGTTCCGACGCCCGGTACAAGTCTTAAATAATATATATGTGCTTTCTGCAAAGTTTGGTGACATTTGGATGTCGTTTGATGTGTTTTGAACCTGGAGTTCCAAATTTGAAAGTTATGAAACTAAAAGAAAGATAATCATGAACTTGAGGCTTGATTTGATGAAAACGATGTTATATTGGCGATGTGATCGCACGAGCAAGTTTGTAATATGCTTTTGAAGTTGTGTGCATGTTTGGTTTGGAGCCCGGGGGGCTCGGATAAAGATTTGATAGGCCGTTGGAGCAAATTCTGAAAAATATCACAGCTGGTTTTTCACCCAGCTAGTATCTTCCCAAATGCGAAGATTTTATCGCAATTGCGAAAGGACCCAGATCAGCCTTGGTTCACAATTGCGAACCAATCCTCGCAATTGCGAAGATGGAAGGATAATGCCCAAGATCGCAAATGCGAGGAAAGTCTCGCAAATGCGAGGAACTCAGGAAACACTTCATGTTCGCAAATGCGAACCATGTCTCGCAAATGCGAGGATGACAGACCCTAGGCCAAGTTCGCAAATGCAAACCTTTTCTCGCAAATGCGAGAGCCACAGACCAAAACCTGCTGTGTTCGCAATTGCGAACAAACGTTCGCAATTGCGATATCCGCAGCTGTGCAAATTTATACTTAAACGAATTTTTGACCTCTTTTCCTCATTCTTTCAAAACCCAACACACCACACACGATCCCCCAAGAGAAAAATCACACCAAAACACTTGTAAGTTACTTTTTACTTAGTTCTTTCAATTCCTAACATCATTAAACATGTTTTTCAAGAGAAATCAAATGTTTTCATGGTAGAAATTCTTGTTTTTGGGTTGAGCCTAGGGTTTTCATGAATTGGGGAATTAGACCTCGAATTGAGGTCCGATTTTGAAACAAATCATATATTTGAACTCGTGAGGGGATGGGTAACCGGATTTTGGTCCGAACCCCGAGTTTCGACCAAGTGGGGCCAGGGGCATTTTGGGAAATTTTGGGATAAACTTTGAGAAAACAATTTTTAAGCATCCAAACTAAGTTTTATAGTATCTATTAATGTAATAGAATTAATTGTGATTAGATTCGAGCAAGTTGAAAGCGGAAATTCGAGGTAAATCTATAGTTGCAGGATAAATTGGACTTCAAGGCTAGAGGTAAGTGTTTGATCTATCCTAGCTTGAGGGAATAGGATTTATGTGCTAATTGCTAAGTGATCGAGTGCGGTGTATGGGCTGTGGTGACGAGCATCCATACACTAGCGTCTAGCTTGACCGTGAGTCGTTGTTGATATTTATCGTGAGATGTTTTAAAGATGAAATCTTGAACCCTTTTGCCCTTAACTGTGATTGTTATTTGGGTGAGGAAGAGTGGTAATGCACGAAGGGTGATGCCGTGCCTTGTTTACTGATTTTGCACGAAGGTTAATGCCGTGCCTTATATTATTGATTATGCACGAAGGGTAATGTCGTGCCTTGTTATTGATTATGCAAGAAGGATCATGCTGTGCCTTGTGATATTGATTATGCACGAAGGAACATTTCGTTCCATTGTTATTTGAACCATGCACGAAGGATCATGCCGTGCCATGGATGTGAGGATGAGAGTAAAAGCACGAAGGGTGATGCCGTGAACTATTTGCTATTCCTTGTTTTGATATTAATTGTTTCCGTTATATTTTGATTTTCATTATTGGTTTAATAGTTGTTGCTAATCGTTGTGTTTCCCCTTTTATGATATTTCTTGTTGAATTTGTTACTTGATATTTCTTGTTATCCTGCGGTGGACATATATATAGAACTGCACAGGTTTACGTGGGTGTCTGGTCCTAGGCTTGTCACTACTTCACTTGGATAGGCCAGGCACTTACCAGCACATGGGGTCAGATTGTGCTGATACTGCACTTCTATGCGTTTTTGCACAGGTCCAGGTTTTGAGCAAGAGCAGCAGCAGGAGTAGAGTATTCGTGGGAGTTGAGCATTTAGAGACTAAGGTAGCTTACCGGCGTCCGCAGACCCGGCGTCTCTTCTATTTACTTATAATATTTGTTGTGGTCTCATTGTTCCGAGACAAACAGATATATGTTATTTTCCTTCAGACTATTATGTGTAGTATTCATTAGTAGTTCGTGAGTTTGTGACTCCACGTCTTGGGTAGAGGATTTCATTAGTGTTTTGCCTTGGTATTATTTATCTCTATTTCGAAAGTCTTCCGCATTTATTAAATTGAATATTATTTCTCTTGTTGGTAAATACGAGTATAAAAATAATGATACAAACAAGATGATGTTGAATGTAGTGGCTTGCCTAGCTGCCACAGGTAGGCGCCATCACGATCCCGATGTCGAGGGGAAATCCGGGTCGTGACACAATATTACCAAGGTTACGGTTATATACCTGGTAATATGTGACGATCAAAAAGGTTATCACTTGTTTTCTCAATCATTTCGAGCTTCTAAAGCCTTGAAAATCTTATTTATAGTTTCCTCAATTTGCGTGCATAGTCCGGGCGCGAAGCCGAAAAATTTTTATGTTGAAATATAAGAAGTATGTGAAAATTTTGAAGAATTTTGATATTAATATTGATATGATTGACTTTGGTCAACATTTATGGTAAACGGACCCGTAACTATGATTTGACGGTCTCAAAAAATCCGTAGAAAAATATAGAACTCGGCCATATAAGTTTTCTGTTAAATTATTTTCTGAAAATGTTAAGGAAAATGAAACTAAAATTTAATTAAAAAGTAATTGTATCGGGCTCGTATTTTGGTTCCAACGCCCGGTACAAGTCATATATATTGTTTAAGGGCTTCCTGTAATGTTTGGTTGAAAACGGACGTCGTTTGACGTGTTTCGACCTTAAATTGGAAATTTAGAAGCTTATGAAACTTTGGAAGATTCTTGAGTTTTAAGGCTCAATTCATTGATTTTGATGTTATTTTGGCGATTTGATTGCTCGATCAAGTTCGTATGATGTTTTTGAGTCAGTTTACATATTTGGTTTAGAGCCCCGAGGGCTCGGGTAAGTTTCGGATAGGTAACAGAATGGTTTGGGACTTCAAAACCCAACAGAAATTCTGCAATTCTTGCACAAGGATTTTGTTCTACGCGATCGCGGCCTAATCCACGCGATCGCACTGCATTGACCATTTCTTCTACGCGATGGTGTAGCTTCCAGCTTTCCATCCACGCGATCGCAATACACTTCACGGGATTGCATAGGACAAATAGACCACCCTGTAAATTTCCTCTATGCGATCGCAGCCCAATTCACGCGATCGCATAGGGTAGTTTCGCCCAATGAATTTTTCAGCTGAAAATAGAACTCTTACCGGATTTCATCCCATTTTCTCAAACTCTCTCTTCTCCAACAGCTTATTGGGGCGATTCTTGGGCGATTTTCATCAAACTTTTTGGGTAAGTGATTCTTGACTCGTTTTCATCATTTTCCATCAATATTATTTGAATTCCTAGGCCTAAACATGTTTAAATGGGTAGAAAGATAAGAGAAATGTGTATAGTTAGAGTTTTCAAGGAATTTGCGATTTAGACCTTGTATTGGGGTCGAATTTAAGAACAAATTACATATTTGAACTCGTGGAAGGATGGGTGAATTTATTTCGGTTCGAACCTTGTGTTTTGACCATATGGGCCAGGGGTCGATTTTCACTATTCCGAGCAGAATGTTGTAAAAATTATATTTGGTCATTTGATTTGATTTTGAGCATAGCGGCTTTAGGTGATTTTGGTCTAAGAGTGGTGGGATAGGATCGCGCATTATAGCGAGGCTACGGGAGTTATGACCTTTCGGAGTAGATTCATGCATTCTATTTCTATGATGTGAGACGGGGTCTCAGCCTTGTATTATAATGGCGTTGATGTGCTTGAGGTACAGCTCTTTCGATTGAGTCATTTGTTATGATTTGAGTGTGTTCAAATCGTTTCTTACTGGTGCGTGTATTATGCAAGATGTGGTTTAGACTTATATTGAGGTATCATATCATCAGAGTGGTATTGGATTCGAGGTGATCGTTGGGTTCATTAATGAATACAGACAGATTTGATCTCAGCTTTTTAGGAAGATAATATCGAGGTTTGACCCGAAAATCTGTTGTGATATCAGTCAAGGGAAGTGGTTTTAGGAATGGTTGATCTGAGAGATGATTACAATTTATAGTGTGTTTCATTCATCGTTGGCAGTATCGGAAAGTGTAATGTGGTTCTATGGTTTGGTTTATGGATTAAATGGATTGTGAAAGTTCGGATGTATTGTGTTATCGAGTCTATTTAAGATAGGGTGACGAGGGATTACCCAGGTATATGATTGGTAAGATCATTCAGCTACTGGTTGGCTTCTAGAACAACTCTCGCTACGTTCAAGGACAAGCATTTGTTTAACTTGGGGAGGATGTAACGACCCGACCCATCGTTACGGGAGTTACCACCACATTTTCCTTGTTTTATGCTTCTATAGGTTTTATTATATGTGTTATGAGAATTTGAAGTGATTCGGATAGAGTTCGGGTATAATTGAGACAAGAAGTCTCTTTATGACAAGGTTAGTTTGGAAAAGTCAACCGAATGTTGACTTATCAGTTAGAAGCCTCGGAATGGATATCCGATGATTCAACTAGTTTCAAGGGATCATTTGTGACTTAGGAGAGCAACCGAAGTTGAATTTAGAGGTCCGGTGTAGAATTAATCTTGAATTGGCTAAGGTTGGATTTTGGCGAATTCCGGTTGATAGACGAGATTTTGATCCGAGGGTCGGAATAGAATTCTGAGAGTTTTTATAGCTTCTATATGTGATTTTTGATGTGTGTGCAAAATTTCAGGTCATTCGGACGTCGGTTGGTTGGGCTTTTGATCGAATGCATATTTCGGAAGTTTTTGAAGAACCTAGGCTTGAATCCGATGTGAATTGATGATTTCAGTGTTGTTAGGTGTATTTTGATGATTGGAACAAGTTTGGGTGATTCTTTGGGATATGTTGGTGCCTTTAGTTGAGGTCGCGGGGGCCTCGGGTGTGTTTCGGGTTGTGATCACACTTTTATTTGATGTTTCAACATTGTATCTTCAAGCATAAATGATATCATAATGAACAAATTAGCTCCGATTACCATTTTGAATGAACATTAGATCTGTATCGTAATTTTGGACCCGTAGCAAAAAGAATCACCGACTTTGGATATCGTATAAGGATTTTATGGCCATTTTACTAAGGTTAACCAGATTTTCAGGTTAATGAAGAAATTGCCCCTGCCGGTGCATTAAAAACCTGCACTATCTGTAAATCTTAAAACCTATATATCTCCTTCATTATAAGGTCAAATTGAGTGATTCAAAAGCCTAAATTCATTAGAATTACACAGGAAATCCATTGGGAGCAGTAAAACGCGTGAACAATTTACCTATAATGAGCAGGTCGAGTTTTCTTCAAATTTTTGAACGAGAAGAAGCTTCTGAGGCGATTTTTAAGAGAGAATACGTGGGATTTCATCAGGTAAGAGTTCTTATACTAGTATTAAGTTGTTATGATGTAAAAACATAGATTAAACACTGAAAAAAGTATTTAAAGGGCAAAAATGGAGGTTCTGGCTTGAAACCTAAGAAGGTGTAAAGTTAGAATTTGAGGGGTCAAATGGACTCCAATTTTGGTGTTCTTTATATGTACGGACTCGTGGCGAAACGAGAAATCCATTGGTGTAATTTTTGGAATTTTTTGAGAAGTGGGCCCGGGGCTCGAGTTTTACCAACTTCGTCAATTTTAGAATTTTTTGGGTATTTTTGATTGGGTTATGTTTCTTTGACCATATTTATGTATTCACTGTGGTTTTGACTAGATTCGATGTGCGAGGAGGTCGATACGAAAGGAAAAGGCATTGCAGACAGGTCTACGGCTGGTTAGAGGTGAGTAGTTGGTATATATGATGGCCTGAGGGTTTGAAACCCCGGCTTATCACATTATAACGCTATTTAGGGCGTGACTCGCACCCCATGGCAGGTGCGGGATTGGTTATGACTGGAGATTGTGACTTGGTCCATCCCGAACAAGAATAGTTCTATATTGGCGATTGATATGCACCATGTGATGAATATATCTGGGCTTAATGCCATGTTTTGGGGGCCTTGTGCCGACCTGTAGTGTCCTTAAAGGATGAATATCATTGTGATAGCATGATTTGTAAAATCATTGATCTCAGTCATGTGCTTAATCATAATTATGCATTGCTAAGTCACTTTTCTTGGAATTAAATAATTAAAGTATACTCTTTTTAATGAATTGGAAATTGGGAAAAATAAATTGAAACTGTTATATGACTCATATGCATATTATAGACTCAGTATGGATCGGGTTGCACGCCGCAGCGGATATTATGACTGAATATGGATCGGGCTGCACGCCGCAACAAATGTTTTGATTATATTGCGGTTGGGCTGAATGAGCCTCTCCGGAGTCTGTACACACCCCAGTGAGCGTCGTCGGCGTTAAATAGATTGGGCTACGCGCCGTAGTGGTCATGTGCAGTCCATTCATGCATTGTTATTTACTTGTGCTAGCTGTTATTAGCTGTTGTTGTTGGTTTGTGGTAAGATATCCAACTGTTAGTTTTAGCTTTGCTTTGTGGCATTTCGTGGATTTCTTACCTTCAGACTTTTTATATGCTTTTTACTCACTGAGTACTTAGTACTCACCCCTACTCCCTGCACCTTATATGCAGATTCAGGTATGCCGGAGGTTTAGCTAAGCAGTCTTATTTCCAGAGTTATCAGAGTTGTTGAGGTAGTTGCTTAACGTTCGCAGGACCTCGCTTCTCTTCTTATTCTAGTTTTATTTATATATACATTTTTTAGATTTGAGTATTTCGTTCAGATATTGTTATCCAGATTTATTTAGAGGCTCTAGACTCGTGACCCCTGATTTTTTAGGAGTTTTATTATCAGTTTTCACACTTCTCAGTTTTATTATTCTATTATTATCGGATTATTATTCTAAAACTATTATATATTCCTTTAATTGTCGGTTTCGAGACTTATTATTGATATGAGAACAACGGTTTGTCAGGCTTGCCTAGCTTTAGGGTTGGGCGCCATCATGACCGGATTTAGGTCGTGACATCTTTTTGAAGTTAGACTTGAGATCTGGCTATCATCAACTGAATATTAAGACATCTGATGTCCCTAAGATAGCATTCCGCACTCGATACAGACATTATGAATTCCTGGTCGTGTCTTTTGGTTTGACAAATGCCCTAGCAGCTTTTATGGAATTGATGAATCGGGTGTTCCGGCCTTATTTAGACTTGTTTTTAATAGTCTTCATTGGTGACATATTAATATATTCCCGCAGTCTGGAGGAGCATGCACAGCATCTCAGAGTGGCTCTGCAGACTCTGAAAAATAGCCAACTGTACGAAAAATTTTCAAAGTGTGAATTTTGGCTAAGTTTAGTCGCATTCCTGTGTCATATTGTGATGGCGGAAGGCATTCAGGTTGATCAAAAGAAGATTGAGGCAGTCAAGAACTGCCTAGACCGATATCAGCCACAGAGATTCGGAGTTTCTTGGGATTAGTGGGTTATTATCGATAATTTGTGGAGGGGTTTTCATCAATTGCAACCCCAATGGCCAGATTGACGCAGAAAGGTGTTCAATTCGAATGGTCAGATGAATGTGAGGTGAGCTTTCAGAAGCTCAAGACAGCCTTGACCACATCACCGGTATTGGTTTTACGCACAGGTACGAGACCTTATACTATTTATTGTGAGGCTTCCCGTATTGGTCTTGGTGCAGTGTTGATACAGGATGGCAAGGTTATTGCCTATGCTTCAAGTCAATTGAAGATTCATGAAAAGCACTATCCAGTTTATGATCTGGAATTGGCACCGATTGTTCACGCGTTGAAGATCTGGAGACATTATTTGTATGGAGTGTCATGTGAAGTATACACCGATCATAAGAGTCTTCAATACCCGTTTAAACAGAATGAGTTGAATTTGAGGCAAAGAAGGTGACTAGAATTGCTGAAAGATTATGATGTCACCATTTTATATCACACGGGAATGGCAAATGTGGTGGCCGACACTTTGAGTAGGAAGTCAACCAGTATGGGCAGTCTTGATTATATTCCTGTCAATTAGAGGCCGCTTGCTTTGGATGTTCAGTCCTTAGCCAACCGATTTGTGAGGTTGGATATTTTTGAGCCTAGTCGAGTGCTAGCTTGCACGGTCGCTCGCTCTTTATTATTAGGGCGTATGCGCGATCGGAAATTTGATGATCCTCATTTATGTGTCCTTAAAGATACAGTTCAGCGAGGAGGTGCCAAGTAGGTCACCTTAGATTCTGATGGAGTTTTGAGATTGTAAGGGCAAATTTGTGTGCCGAATGTTGATGGACTACGAGAATTGATTCTAGAAAAAGTGCATAGTTTTCGGTATTCAAAGGCCAGGATCGCCCAGCCCCAGAAGAGTATATAAGCCTAGTCTCATTCAGAGATCGGCCATTTACTCACCCAAAACCCTAGCCGCCCTTCTCCTTCATCTTCTTCTTCATCTCCAGCATCACTCCCATGGAGACCGGCCGGAATCAATGGCCATCTCCGGCAACACAACACCCCAAAACTCTTTTCTTCTTTCTTCTTCACACGAAACCACCCCAGAAAACCAAAGAAACCAAAAGAAAACCCACTTTCTTGAAAACCCGGCGACCGGAATCTTTTCCGGTAACTTTCAAACTTTGAACCCACCTCTCAAATTAACACCACCTAATCACTACGAGGGGATCTTTCACCCCACATAGATGGTTTCCCTCGAATATCTCCAGAAATGTTCGAATATTCAAAATAAGCTCGCCGGAACCCTACCTCCGGCGAATTCTGTGAGCACCTGATTTTGCCCTATATGAGAATTACTCCCAAAAAATTCAAAATAAAAGAGTTTTGTATTTTTTGCAATATTTATAGATTTTCTGTTATTTTCCCCTAATTGTTTGCGTTTGTGTGTGCGTGTTTATTTGTTAAGTTAAGAAAATAGAAAAATATATTGTGTTTGCACTCTTAGGATTTAAATTTACAATTAAAAGTAATCAGAATTATTTGACGAAAATGGAAAATAACAAAAATATGTATTTTTGCATTTAATGTTTAAAGTCTAGTTGAGTGATTTATATTTAATTGATGTTTAATTGTGTGTTAATTGTTAGCATAATTTAATTAGTATTTTTTTTAATTAATTGATTTTTTTTAGTGTAATTAGGAATTTTGTTTTAGTAAATTAGGAGCTAAATTAAAGAAATAAAGAAAGGAGTAGACCAGATTGGGCCAGCCCAAAAGTTGACCAATAACAGGCCCAATTGCCCAGTCCAAAAACCCCTGTCCAGCACCATTAAAACGACGTAGTACAATAGTAAAGCTACGTCGTTTAATGAGCAATCCATCTCAACCGTAAACCCCTCCCCAATCCAACGGTTGAGATCATACCCTTCTTACCCATTTTAAAATGAACCGATCCATTCCCACGTCCGGTCCACCCCATCAATCGCTAAACGACCCCGTTTCAGAGCCACTCTGTTGATCTGAGCCGTTGATCGTTGTGATCTAACGATTGAGATTAAAAATTTAATTTTAAACCCCCCAAAGTCTGGTTACATTTTTCATTCACCAAACAACCCTTTACCCTCCTCTCTCTAACCCTAAAAGACCCCGATATAACGCCGCCATGAGCCACCGTCTCCCGCCTGCCGGAAATCGCCTCACGGCGGTTCCGGTAGGCCAATGACCTCCAAACTTACATCCTTCACTCTTCTCAACCTCCCTGTCTCAATCCCCCTACTGGCTAACTCAAATCATCCTCAAACCTCTCGAATCTTCATTTGAAGATTCGAGCCAAACACGAACCTTTACATAATTACCCCAAAACTTCACCTCATATACACCTTGACTTCCCCTTTCATGGATGGTGTTTGGTTTCCCTCGAATGGCCCCAAAAGGTCCCGAATCAAAGACTCTCAAAGACCATGCCTAAGGAATTAAGATTTGTTGTCAAATCGACCCTAGTTGAGTGTTCTTGCTCAAGAACACTCGACTGGGGTCCGTATTGGTCACAAATCCAAGAGATCTTGAACATTCAAGCCCCGTTCTTTGAAATGGTGAGTTTCCGTTCTTCTTTGTTTCTTTTCTCTTTGATTTGTTTCACTAGATTCATGTATAACCCTTTTCCTATTTTTGTTAGTATCAAATGTCTTTGTTTCAAACTCTAGATTTTATTGTCTCTTCTATTCTATTTGATTCAAACCGCTCGAGTAGCAATAGGTTTTGTATGAAACTGTAAATTATTCTTGTAGTGATTTGTTGTTTTATCATGGTTCAAATTGTGTGATGTTTGTATTCGTTTCCACTGTTTGTTCATCTTTGTGCTGGTTTCAGTCTACCATAGGGTGCATTAGATTGATGATGTATTTTATTTGGTTCAGAATTGTCATGAATTGATTCTTAAACTTTCATCTCTGATTAATTCTGGCCATTTTTGTGTGGTTATTACACATATGAGTCCCAATATGAATCCAATATATATTCCCAAAACCTAGTTGCCTTAATCCCATGACTGTAGGAGTTAATTCCCAGCAATACAATGCCCATTTGAATCGGGTTTCTCACTTTGGGTCTGATTGGGGTTATGTTTTAAGCAAGAGACTTAATAAATAATTTGAATTGGATAGTTGCCAAAGTTTGTTGGTGGCTAAGAATTAGTATAATAAAATTGATGGGGGAATTGTTAATACATACTAAGAAGGGGCTGCCAACCCCTGAAATTACAGCCTGTTTAAACATTAGATAGTGGGAACCAGAATTATCCTCATTTTTATAATAAGAATGTGCACTGCACATGGAAAAGAGTTAGTGGACGCTGCAAGGCAGCTAAGTATTCGATTAGCTATTGAACTTTAGAGTTTTAAATAGAAAAAAAAACCATGTTTAAACAATGGGGAGTGGGCTGAACAGTAAAAAAAAACTAAATAAGGGGCTGCCGGTTCTGTTTGTGGGCTATAAAAGGAGGGACACTCACAGGGATTCAAAGGGGGGAGATAGACATACACACTTGAACATACTGGAGAGATACACTCGGCTATACACTCAAAAATAGGGATTTTTAATTGGTTGTTTAGTTTGTTTTGCGGGTTTGAATTATTAATCTCTAGGCGACAGTGTCATCAAAACTTTCTACATTTCATTGTTTGTTTCGGACTGGTTTTACTGGTTGTTTTCCTGCTACTGAGTTCTGTTACTGCTACTATTGCATCTGACTCCTTTTACTCTCATTTCCAGGTATTCATTTCACCTTTTAATGTATGATAATGGATAAACATGAAGTTGATTTACTCAAGTCGAGATTTGTCATAGAGCAGTTGTTTACTTGATGTTTCTGCATTTTCGAAGCTAATTCAGTTGTGATTTAACTTGATTTCCATTGTGTATTAGCATTTGATTTCATTTCTTTTAGCCAATTCCTTTTGAGTCCTCAAAAGTTTCGAGTATCATGTAGATTTAGATAATCTTTATCCAAAGAGACCTGAAAACTGGTTGGACATGGGATCTCCTATTTGCTGTATTTGTGAGTATTGAAGTGGCGGATATAAGCCTCAGAAGCTTTATTTTGTTTGCTTGGAATTCCCCTTAGGTAACACAGTAATCATAAGGGGTTTTTGGGCGGAAAGAAAGGTATATAAATGCTAAATTTAGAGGATCTGAGTCCTTTTGTACACGTAATCTGGTCTTGGAGTCTTTAACAGGGAATTTATTTGAGTATTAGCATCAAATAGTCCCATTAAATATTTAGGTGTTCATATAAGAGTATCCTTTCCCTTTTTTTGAGTTTTACACAGTATTGAATCCATACAATGTTTAGTTTCCCAGGTTATTGCTGGATGCTTTAAAATTAAAAATTGTATATTGCAATGTTATCAATTTGGATTTTTGATTGTTTGAACCTGTCATTATTAAAAGTTTCTGCGAAACAACATTAAGTATTTAAAGGTTCATTTGAAAATCACTGGCTTACATCTGCTATTTACAGTTAATCATTCGAATGTTTCTTAGCCGTGGTTTGGGTGTTTGGGGATTCGAAATTGGGTCTCCACGTGCGTATTTTAGACTTTTGAAAGGTGGGATTACATTAGGCATACATATGAGGACTTGTAACATTGTGAATTAGGCTTGGCAATCTTTTGGGGACATTGGGCCTCACATCCTGTCGATGTTAAACTTTAAAAATGCAAATGATGAAGTAATGTCCTAGTTCTTTAGGTTTCATAATTTAAATTCAATTGTTGTTTAAAAGTTGGAGATCCTTTAGCCTTAGTTAATTAGTTTATCCTTATAATTAATTTGAGGGGCGCCATGCCAAACAAAAAGGACAATTGCATGGCCCTCATTTTTATTCTGTATTGATCCTTAGAATTCGGGATAGGCCGTTTAGCAAATTACACGACATTTCCCAAAATAAAAAATGCGTTAGACCCTTTCGGCGTATGTTAATAATAATACCTCCCTAAATACGGGTGCACATTTATGTGACCCAAATCCAAATCTCAACTTAGTCGAAATGTGTTGACAACCACGGGCGTACTGGTACGGCGTTGTTCGATACATGTTTTTGCGGCGTTGCAAATAAAATAATAATAATCAAAAGCGATTGAAAGTTAAAATTTGCATAAGTTAAAAGCATGTTATTAAAATCAGATAATTAAGCCAAATATGACAATTGAGCGACCGTGCTAGAACCACGGAACTCGGGAATGCCTAACACCTTCTCCCGGGTTAACAGAATTCCTTATCCGGATTTTTGGTTCGCAGATTGTTAAATAGAGTCAAACCTTTCCTCGATTCGGGATTCGAACCGGTGACTTGGGACATCATAAATCTCCCGAGTGGCGACTCTGAATCTCTTAATAAACGAATCCCGTTTCGATTGTCCTTTAATTGGAAAAACTCCACTCGCACCCACGCGGGTAACGTAAAAAGGAGGTGTGACAGCTCTGGCGACTCTGCTGGGGATGAAAACCCAGAACCACTGGTTCAGGGTTTAAGAATTTGAGCTTTGAATAATTGTTATATTTGGCTTATTTACTATCTGATTTTATTATATGTTTGTATTTAATGTGCTAAATGTTGCTTTTACCGCTTTGATATTTTGTGAATTGTATATAAATTATGCCGATACCCATTTTTCTCTTCTGAGTCTCTTTAAAATATAATATCGGGCGTTTGCCGGACATAGCCCGTTTTCTCAAGATATCTGTGGTGCTTGGCACCCGGTGAAAGATTTTTAGTCACACATGTTTAGGCGGGGAGTATTGTCAATTAAGCCGGAAAGCCATGCTACCGGTGCACTGACACTTCTCGGCTCAAGTTGTCCACTCGAGTAAAGCCAGTCTAGACACCTTTTCCAACAAGATGATGAACCTAGAACCACTGGATCAGGGTTTTAGAACTCGAGCTTTGAATAATTGTTGTATTTGGTTTATTATTATCTTGGGTTTAAATGTGCAAAATGATATTTTTTATCGCTTTGATATTCTTTGAACTGTATATATAGCCGAAACCCTTCTCTTCTCACCTCCGAGGATGTGCTTACTGGTTGAGACTCCCTATTCTGTTAGTGTCTTACCCTAAAAATAAGAAAGAGGCTCGGAGAGTTTCTAAGCCGGCTGGCCTTTTGGTTCCCGGAAAGGAGCTCCTTCCTCGACTCGAGTTGTCCGCTCGAATACACGGTCTAGAAAAAATACCCAGGTTTTTAACATAGTATAACAAAACTTCATACCGGATCCCTAGTAGGAACGCATATTTGCATCATACTGCATTTGACTTAGGGGACTCAACACAGGGGTTGGGTTCGTCTAGGACAGGCAACCTGGAATGAAAAGACCATCCTGCTGTATCCTGTTTGTTTTATGCATTTATTTGCTTCAGACCGGCTTTTAAATACTGAAAAAAATTAAAAAAATAATAATAAAAATATATTTTTATAGCTTTCCAGTGAAAAAAAAAAAAGAATTGATAAGTTTTCATTTAAAAAAAATAGTTTGCTTTATTTGCCAATAAAAAAAATGAGTGATTTTGTTTTCAAAACATAGTTTATTTGTTTGTCAATAAAATGAAAAAACTAGTTCGTTTTGTAGCCAATAAAAAATAAAAATAAAAAGAAAAATGTTAGTCTGCACATATAGTTTGTTTTATTTGGAGCCGAACTACGCTGGTTTTATTCTCACCGGATGTGAGATACGTAAGCAACCTTTATCAGGTCCAACCTCCCCTTTTTTGCAAAAATAGAAAAAAAAATGTCGAAATAAATTTTCATCGTAAATAAATCGGTTATGCCATTTTCAAAAAAAGCCGAATGTTCCCGAAAGGGCTACCGGAAGGCTGATTTTGTATAAATAGCCACTTTTGGGTCATTTTTTAGATTTTTTGATCGATTGACCCACACAGCCTTAGAATCTTCGTCCCCGAGGCGCTGAAAGGCCGTATTTGCAATATCGAATTTTTATTTTCAGTTGAAAAAAAAAACAAAAAAATGTCAATTTTAATTTTTTCATAAATAAATCGGGTGATGCTGTTTTTGTCAAAAATAGTCGAATGGCACCGAAAGGAACGCCGGAAGGCTGACTTTGCATAAACAGCCACTTATGGTCATTTTTAGGATTTTTGGTCAATTAGCTAAACACAGCCTTAAAGTCTTCGTTCCCGGGGTGCTAAAAGATCGTGTTTGCAAAACCATGTCTTTTATTTTAATTTGAAAAAAAAAAAGAACAAGAGTCAGTGGCAAGTAAATGCTTGAATTTTTGGTCAAAATAAGCAAAGCTAGTTTTGGTGGTGTTTTAAACCGTTTCTTGCCGAGATAGCTTTATAGCATCTTGCAGTTGTCGAAAGGCTGTCTTCGTAAAAGAATGGACAAGTTTGTAAATAAATCCTTCTCGGCCTCAAAAATCATATGGAGTTGAGAAGGTGCCACGTTTGCAAAAATAGCCATTTGGTTGAAATTGGCAATCAAGGAACTAATCTGCTAGTTTTTTTTTTCTTAATTTATATTTCTTTTGATTAGATCATATGGTGTTTGATTTTCAAGTCTGTAAGTAGTTCTTTTCATCAAAATTTGTTAGTTTTTAAAACTTTGTATTCAAGTTTGTTTTATTGTGAAAATTGAAAATTCCCGTAAAAATAAAGTTTTATTATTATTGTCCTTTCATGGACGAACTACGCTCGGTCTGATTCATGTGGCGTCATAATACGTAGGCAATCTCCATAAGATTCGACCGCAACTAAAAAAATAGTTAAAAAAGAAAAAAGAAAAGAAGATGTTGTTAATAAGGGGAACCGAATGAGTCAATTTCTAACATATTTTGTTTTGAATTGTTGATAAAATTAAGGTGGTTGGTTGTGTTTCTCTTCCCTACGACGCAAAATCAAGGGATAATGGCAGAAAAATTCAAAACTGAGGGGTTGATACCGATGCTCGACCACAGCTGGTTGAACGGAACAATAGGTTGGTAGAAGAAGTTACAATACTAAGACAACATGTGGCTGACATGTATCGGGCGTGGATGGATGGGAAAGCACCACCCTCTCAACCACCTAGCTTCCTAGACTCTGTCCTTACCCGAACACCGAGCGCAATGCCAGATGATCCCCCGCACTACCTATATATACCCGCCTATCACAACTTTTTCAGCCACCCCAATAGCTCTGTCACTCGGTATCCATCTATCTTTTCCCAGGAGTTCCCTCCAGTCACATCCACTATTCCCGACAATAAACACCCACCCGAAGCACATGTTGCCCAACATTACCCCTCCGAGGTTGCTCACCAGGGCCCCAAACAGAGCCCGCAGGTTGAACCTCCCCAACGACAAGGTCCAATGGTCGTCTTTGCTAAAGGCCCTCTATGTCGAACCCATGGATATCCTTGTAATTCTCCTGGCCCCTACTTCTCCCCACGAGCATACAAGAAACCCCACGGGTCAGGTTTTAGGCCAAATCAGGCCTTTAGAAATGAGATGCTACTGAAACGAGAAAAGGATCTCACCCCTTTGGGAGAATCATACGCCAGTTTGTTCCAGAGGCTAAGGAAATTGAGCATGTTGAAGCCGATTAAGATAATAATGATGAATCCTCTTCCGAAGAAGTTTAATCTTTTTCAAAGGTGCGCATACAGTTCAGATGCCCTGGAGCACGACATAGAGACATGTTGGAGTCTAAAGAATGCAATTCAAAAGCTTATTGATACAGGCAACATTGTCGTGCCAAATCCAAATGCAACAAACACTGGCCAAAGTCCCTCTCCAGTGCATAACGAGACGCGTATGGCAGGAATGATTGATCGTAAATATACGCCGGGAGAGGTAACCCAGAAGCCGTTTGCTCAAAATAACGTGATAAAGATTTGTGAAAATTCCAACAATCTTGGTGTGAAATTCAGTGGCTAAGACGCCTCGTTTGGTAATTGGGAGGAGTTTTGGTGGTTCATTTTGTTGTCATTTCTGTTGTCCGGGTTATTTTCAGGGTTGTAATCCGGATTTTGTCTTGTGGTCAAACCCTCTTATTCTTCCATCTTTATCATATCAGTTTGCTTAAGTTTTGTCAAGTCTAATTTCAGTGTTGTACTTTGGTTTGTTTTGTTTGTTTTGTTATTGAACCGTTTCGCCGTTAATGAAACATTCAATCTTTTGTTACCCCCAGTTATCTTCTTTGTTTAAGTTCTTTTTATCTTTATATGTGTCTTTTGTTCAAACGGCGATTCTAGTGACATGACATGCGCATAGCTATAGGACTAAACTTAAAAGTTAATCATGAACCATTAGAATGGTGATCGTGACATTTAAAGGAAAATAAGAACATAATGAGATCTTTTGGAGCCCGAGTCGTGTAAAACCAGGACAAGCAAAACATGAAGAATACCGAAAGGTGAGCTGGCCAAATTGACATGGGGTCGTTCATAATAATGAAAATGAAAGTATTGCCCAACAGTGCTGTAAAAGATATGACGAATGTTTAATTGTATTGTTTGCACTTGGCATGTTTTGAAGATTGAAATGATGAAGGCATTTTGTTATGCTACCCAAACACTTTATCCTTCGTTAACCCTTTGAGCCTTATGTATTTCATACCCCTCATTCGGACTCAGTAGCAAAGGAACATATAGAAAAATAGGAGAAAAGAAGAAAACAAGAAAAGCAAAAAGAGAAAAGAAAAGAAAGAAAAGCAAAAAAAGAAAAGAAAAAAAAAACAACATAAAGAAAAAAGAATAGAAAAGAAAAATGAATGGAAAAGAGAAATAGAACAACGAGGAATTGGGAACTACGTTTGACCTGATTCCTCAAAGAGGATACGTAGGCTCTTCATAGCTCGGTCATAGTGTAAATAAAAATAAAAAATGCCCAAGCAAGAAACTGGGCCAAATAATTGTGTTTATTATAAATAAATCTGGGTCTGAAGGTTGTAAATTTTGAACCCAAAGTTGAATTATTTTGAGCCTTTAATACCCTTTGTTTCTAGCCCTATCCAAATCCCACATTATGGTCCAAAGAAAGACCTTCCGATCAGTCTTCAAAAGATGCCACGTCAGGCGAATGAGAGAGTCCTATCAGAACATAACATTTTGATTCTCAGCAGAAAAGACTCTGATTTCCAGCAGAAGAAATAGGAGAGAGTCTTAGCAGTAACACCCCCAATCCCCAGCTAAAGAGTAATACAAATGAGAGAGTCTTTATCGGTGATAACCTTCACGGGCACCATAAGGCGATGAACGCTGAGAGAAAAATCGAAATGAGAGAGGCTTGATAGTGAAAACCCTTCGGGCACTACAAGTCGAATAGAGATGAAGAGTCAGATGGCAGGAAGTGCTCGTTCCCGAGCTATGCCACACAGAAGGGGGGATATCTCCAGTAGAAAAGGTATTTATAGTGACAAGGATGAACGAAGAAAATGGTTCATCAGTAAAATATGCAAGATCCTCAAGCAGGGTCACTGTCATGTAAATTTAGGTGGACAGGATACTAGTGGAAAGCAACGGTGAAAGGCTTGTGAACAAAAGTCGTCAAGGAGGGCGAGGAAGCAAGAAAAGGGAAAAACTAATCCCCAGCATGAATATCATTCCCCAGCAAACAGCAATTTTGATAATGAAATGCAGAGCAGGGAAAGAGAAGGAGAACTGTCCCCAGCAGGAAAATCACAACCAACCACCATGTTTTAAACTAACAAGTTTTCTTTGATTTCAAGCAGGAAAAGAAAATAGCATTGATAGCGGAAAGGCATGCCACAAGGAAGATTATCAAACTGGGGCAGAATATTTTTCTTTCATTTGGAAAATTTTCTGGAAGACAGGTATCCATTTGGGGAAGAAGAAATATAACACTAGTTTTAAGGGAAGTGGCCCTTGAACCTGTATTATTCCCAGCTGTGTGGAAAGAAAGAAAATAACAAGTTTCAATGAAAGGAGTTGTATCCCTAGCGGACAAAACAAAAAGGATGAAACTTGGGTTCAGAAAAGCAAGAAGCCACTGTCATCCCCAGCAGCTTTCAAAAGAATAAAATACCAATTTTGAAGGAATAAAATTCCTCCAGCAGTGTTATCCTCAACAGCGTTATCTCTAGCGGATAACATTTTGATCCTCAGCAGTATTGAGAGACAATAAAAGTTTTGAAGAGGGTAGTTTTGAAAAAAAAAGAATAAGAAAAGAAAAGAAGAAGAAGGGGAAGGAAGGAGATTCCCCAGCAGTATTAACTCCAGCAGGTAAGTAAAACATTTCCCAGCAGTGTTATCCCCAGCATCCGAAGAATGACGATACGAGTGTTGAGGAAAGTAGTTCAGAAGTCAATTACCTATTTGAGGAAGAAAGAAGATAACATAAAGTGTTAAGGGAAGGAGGAGATTATCTCCAGCAAGAAGGTCACAACCGACCATTATTTTCAAGAAACTGATAAGATTTTTCTTTGTTTGTAACAGGAACAAAGCAGTGCAAAGTTTCTCCTGAGATGAAAAAATCTTAGTCTGATGAATCTTTCTCCTAATATATCAAAATCTCAGTCTGATGAACCTTTCTCCTGATATCACATAAATGGACCTAGTCTGATGAATTATCTCCTAGCGTCAAAATCTTAGTCTGATGAATTTTTCTCCTAAGATATCAAAATCCCGGTCTGATGAATCTTTCTTCTGAGATCACAATAATTTAGACCTAGTCTGAGGAATTTTCTCCTAGCGTCAAAATCTTAGTCTTATGAATCTTTCTCCTAAGATATCAAAATCTCGGTCCGAGGAATCATTCTCCTGAGATCACAACAATTTAGACCTAGTCTGAGCAATTATCTCCTAGCATCAAAATCTTAGTCTGATGAATCTTTCTCCTGAGATCGCAACAATTGAGACCTAGTCTGAGGAATTATCTCCTAGCGTCAAAATCTTAGTCTGACGAATCATTCTCCTAAGATATCAAAATCTTAGTCAGATGAATTTTTCTCCTGAGATGGTAATCATTCAATCTTTAAATTTCATGTCTTAGCATTAGGCACCCACCTGTATAACGAGGGAATAGATTTTCATGTCTTAGCATTAGGCGCCCACCTGTATAACGAGGGAATACATTTTCATGTCTTAGTATTAGGCGCCCACCTGTATAACGAGGGAATACATTTTCATGTCTTAGCATTAGGCGCCCACCCGTATAGCGAGGGAATACATTTCATGTCTTAGCAATTAGGCGCCCACCTGTATAACGAGGGAATACATTTTCATGTCTTAGCATTAGGCGCCCACCTGTATAACGAGGGAATACATTTTCATGTCTTAGCATTACGCTCCCACCTGTATAACGAGGGAATACATTTCATGTCTTAGTAATTAGGCGCCCACCTGTATAACGAGGGAATACATTTCATGTCTTAGCAATTAGGCGTCCACCTGTATAACATGGGAATACATTTCATGTCTTAGCAATTAGGTGCCCACCTGTATAACGAGGGAATACATTTTCATGTCTTAGCAATTAGGCGCCCACCTGTATAACGAGGGAATACATTTCATGTCTTAGCAATTAGGCTCCCACCTGTATAACGAGGGAATACATTTTCATGTCTTAGCAATTAGGTTCCCAACTGTATATTGAGGGAATACATCGTTATGCCTTAGCATTAGGCACCCACATGTATAACGAGGGAATACATTTCATGTCTTAGCAATTAGGCGCCCACCTGTATAATGAGGGAATACATTTCATGTCTTAGCAATTAGGTGCCCACCTGTATAACGAGGGAATACATTTCATGTCTTAGCAATTAGGCACCCACCTGTATAACAAGGGAATACATTTTCATGTCTTAGCAATTAGGCGCCCACCTATATAACGAGGGAATATATTTCATGTCTTAGCAATTAGGCGCCGCAATTAGACGCCCACCTGTATAACGAGGGAATACATTTCATGTCTTAGCTATTAGGTGCCCACCTGTATAACGAGGGAATACATTTCATGTCTTAGTAATTAGGCACTCACCTGTATAACAAGGGAATTCATTTTCATCTCTTAGCAATTAGGTGCCCACTAGTATAACGAGGGAATACATTGTCATGTCTTAGCATTAGGCACCCACATGTATAACGAGGGAATACATTTCATGTCTTAGCAATTAGGTGCCCACCTGTATAATGAGGGAATACATTTCATGTCTTAGCAATTAGGCGCCCTCCTGTATAACGAGGGAATACATTTCATGTCTTAGCAATTAGGCGCCCACCTGTATAACAAGGGAGTACATTTTCATGTCTTAGCAATTAGGCGCCCACCTATATAACGGGGGAATACATTTCATGTCTTAGCTATTAGGCGCCCACCTGTATAACGAGGGAATACATTTTCATGTCTTAGCGATTAGGCACCCACCTGTATAACGAGGGAATACATCTTCATGTTTTAGCATTAGGCACCCACCTGTATAACGAGGGAATACATTTCATGTCTTAGCAATTAGGCGCCCACCTGTATAACGAGGGAATACATTTCATGTCTTAGCAATTAGGCGCCCACCTGTATAACGAGGGAATACATTTTCATGTCTTAACATTAGGCGCCCACCTATATAACGAGGGAATACATTTTCATGTCTTAGTATTAGGCGCCCACCTGTATAACGAGGGAATACAGTTTCATGTCTTAGCATTAGGAGCCCACCGTATAACGAGGGAATACATTTTATGTCCTAGCAATTAGGCGCCCACCTGTATAACGAGGGAATACATTTTCATGTTTTAGCATTAGGCGCCCTCCTGTATAACGAGGGAATACATTCTTCATGTCTTAGCATTAGGCACCCACCTGTATTACGATGGAATACATTTCATGTCTTAGCAATTAGGCGCCCACCCGTATAACGAGGGAATACATTTTCATGTCTTAGCAATTAGGCGCCCACCTGTATAACGAGGGAATACATTTCATGTCTTAGCAATTAGGCTCCCACCTGTATAGCGAGGGACTACATTTTCATGTCTTAGCAATTAGGCGCCCACTTGTATAACGAGGGAATACATCGTCATGTCTTAGCATTAGGCACCCACATGTATAACGATGGAATACATTTCATGCCTTAACAATTAGGCGCCCACCTGTATAACGAGGGAATACATTTCATGTCTTAGCAATTAGGCGCCCACCTGTATAACAAGGGAATACATTTTCATGTCCTAGCAATTAGGCGCCCACCTATATAACGAGGGAATACATTTCATGTCTTAGCAACTAGGCGCCTACCTGTATAACGAGGGAATACATTTTCATGTCTTAGTAATTAGGCGCCCACCTGTATAACGAGGGAATACATCTTCATGTCTTAGCATTAGGCACCCACCTGTATAACGAGGGAATACATTTCATGTCTTAGCTATTAGGCGCCCACCTGTATAACGAGGGAATACATTTCATGTCTTTGCAATTAGGCGCCCACCTGTATAACGAGGGAATACATCTTCATGTCTTAGCATTAGGCACCCACCTGTATAACGAGGGAATACATTTCATGTCTTAGCAATTAGGCGCCCACCTGTATAACGAGGGAATACATTTTCATGTCTTAGCAATTAGGCGCCCACCTGTATAACGAGGGAATACAATTCATGTCTTAGCAATTAGGCTCCCACCTGTATAACGAGGGAATACATCTTCATGTCTTAGCATTAGGCACCCACCTGTATAACGAGGGAATACATTTCATGTCTTAGCTATTAGGCGCCCACCTGTATAACGAGGGAATACATTTCATGTCTTTGCAATTAGGCGCCCACCTGTATAACGAGGGAATACATCTTCATGTCTTAGCATTAGGCACCCACCTGTATAACGAGGGAATACATTTCATGTCTTAGCAATTAGGCGCCCACCTGTATAACGAGGGAATACATTTTCATGTCTTAGCAATTAGGCACCCACCTGTATAACGAGGGAATACATCTTCATGTCTTAGCATTAGGCACCCACCTGTATAACGAGGGAATACATTTCATGTCTTAGCAATTAGGCGCCCACCTATATAACGAGGGAATACATTTCATGTCTTTGAAATTAGGCGCCCACCTGTATAACGAGGGAATACATCTTCATGTCTTAGTATTAGGCGCCCACCTATATAACGAGGGAATACATTTTCATGTCTTAGTATTAGGCGCCCACCTGTATAACGAGGGAATACAGTTTCATGTCTTAGCATTAGGAGCCCACCGTATAACGAGGGAATACATTTTATGTCCTAGCAATTAGGCGCCCACCTGTATAACGAGGGAATACATTTTCATGTTTTAGCATTAGGCGCCCTCCTGTATAACGAGGGAATACATTTTCATGTCTTAGCATTAGGCGCCCACCTGTATAACGAGGGAATACATTTCATGTCTTAGCAATTAGGCGCCCACCTGTATAACGAGGGAATACATTTCATATCTTAGCAATTAGGCGCCCACCTGTATAACGAGGGAATACATTTCATGTCTTAGCAATTAGGCTCCCACTGTATAACGAGGGAATACATTTTCATGTCTTAGCAATTAGGCGCCCACTTGTATAACGAGGGAATACATCGTCATGTCTTAGCATTAGGCACCCACATGTATAACGATGGAATACATTTCATGCCTTAACAATTAGGCGCCCACCTGTATAACGAGGGAATACATTTCATGTCTTAGCAATTAGGCGCCCACCTGTATAACAAGGGAATACATTTTCATGTCCTAGCAATTAGGCGCCCACCTATATAACGAGGGAATACATTTCATGTCTTAGCAACTAGGCGCCTACCTGTATAACGAGGGAATACATTTTCATGTCTTAGTAATTAGGCACCCACCTGTATTACGAGGGAATACAACTTCATGTCTTAGCATTAGGCACCCACCTGTATTACGATGGAATACATTTCATGTCTTAGCAATTAGGCGCCCACCCGTATAACGAGGGAATACATTTTCATGTCTTAGCAATTAGGCGCCCACCTGTATAACGAGGGAATACATCTTCATGTCTTAGCATTAGGCACCCACCTGTATAACGAGGGAATACATTTCATGTCTTAGCAATTAGGCGCCCAACTGTATAACGAGGGAATACATTTTCATGTCTTAGCAATTAGGCGCCCACCTGTATAACGAGGGAATACAATTCATGTCTTAGCAATTAGGCTCCCACCTGTATAACGAGGGAATACATCTTCATGTCTTAGCATTAGGCACCCACCTGTATAACGAGGGAATACATTTCATGTCTTAGCTATTAGGCGCCCACCTGTATAACGAGGGAATACATTTCATGTCTTTGCAATTAGGCGCCCACCTGTATAACGAGGGAATACATCTTCATGTCTTAGCATTAGGCACCCACCTGTATAACGAGGGAATACATTTCATGTCTTAGCAATTAGGCGCCCACCTGTATAACGAGGGAATACATTTCATGTCTTAGCAATTAGGCGCCCACCTGTATAACGAGGGAATATATTTTATGTCTTAGCAATTAGGCGCCCACCTGTATAACAAGGGAATACATCTTCATGTCTTAGCATTAGGCACCCACCTGTATAACGGGGGAATACATTTCATGTCTTAGCTATTAGGCGCCCACCTGTATAACGAGGGAATACATTTCATGTCTTTGCAATTAGGCGCCCACCTATATAACGAGGGAATACATCTTCATGTCTTAGCATTAGGCACCCACCTGTATAACGAGGGAATACATTTCATGTCTTAGCAATTAGGCGCCCACCTGTATAACGAGGGAATACATTTCATGTCTTAGCAATTAGGCGCCCACCTGTATAACGAGGGAATACATTTTCATGTCTTAGAAATTAGGCACCCACATGTATATCAAGGGAATACATTTTCATGTCTTAGCAATTAGGCGCCCACCTGTATAACGAGGGAATACATTTCATGTCTTAGCAATTAGGCGCCCACCTATATAACGAGGGAATACATTTCATGTCTTAGCAATTAGGCGCCCACCTGTATAACGAGGGAATATATTTTATGTCTTAGCAATTAGGCGCCCACCTGTATAACAAGGGAATACATTTTCATGTCTTAGCAATTAGGCGCCCACCTATATAACGAGGGAATACATTTTCATGTCTTAGCAATTAGGCACCCACCTGTATAACGAGGGAATACATCTTCATGTCTTAGCATTAGGCACCCACCTGTATAACGAGGGAATACATTTCATGTCTTAGCAATTAGGCGCCCACCTGTATAACGAGGGAATACATTTCATGTCTTTGCAATTAGGCGCCCACCTGTATAACGAGGGAATACATCTTCATGTCTTAGCATTAGGCACCCACCTGTATTACGAGGGAATACATTTCATGTCTTAGCAATTAGGCGCCCACCCTGTATAACGAGGGAATACATTTCATGTCTTAGCAATTAGGTGCCCACCTGTATAACGAGGGAATATATTTTCATGTCTTAGCAATTAGGCGCCCACCTGTATAACGAGGGAATACAATTCATGTCTTAGTAATTAGGCGCCCACCTATATAACGAGGGAATACATTTCATGTCTTTGAAATTAGGCGCCCACCTGTATAACGAGGGAATACATCTTCATGTCTTAGCATTAGGCACCCACCTGTATAACGAGGGAATACAATTCATGTCTTAGCTATTAGGCGCCCACCTGTATAACGAGGGAATACATTTCATGTCTTTGCAATTAGGCGCCCACCTATATAACGAGGGAATACATCTTCATGTCTTAGCATTAGGCACCCACCTGTATTACGAGGGAATACATTTCATGTCTTAGCAATTAGGCGCCCACCCGTATAACGAGGGAATACATTTTCATGTCTTAGCAATTAGTCACCCACCTGTATAACGAGGGAATACATCTTCATGTCTTAGCATTAGGCACCCACCTGTATAACGAGGGAATACATTTCATGTCTTAGCAATTAGGCGCCCACCTATATAACGAGGGAATACATTTCATGTCTTTGAAATTAGGCGCCCACCTGTATAACGAGGGAATACATCTTCATGTCTTAGTATTAGGCACCCGCCTGTATAACGAGGTAATACATTTCATGTCTTAGCAATTAGGCGCCCACCTATATAACGAGGGAATACATTTCATGTCTTAGCAATTAGGCGCCCACCTGTATAACGAGGGAATACATTTCATGTCTTAACAATTAGGCGCCCACCTGTATTACGAGGGAATACATTTCATGTCTTAGCAATTAGGTGCCCACCTGTATAACTAGGGAATACATTTTCATGTCATTTCATTAGGCGCCCACCTGTATAACGAGGGAATACATTTTCATGTCTTAGAATTAGGCGCCCACCTGTATAACGAGGGAATACATTTTCATGTCTTAGCATTAGGCGCCCACCCGTATAACGAGGGAATACATTTCATGTCTTAGCAATTAGGCGCCCACCTGTATAACGAGGGAATACATTTTCATGTCTTAGCATTAGGCGCCCACCTGTATAACGAGGGAATACATTTTCATGTCTTAGCATTAGGCGCCCACCTGTATAACGAGGGAATACATTTTATGTCTTAGCTATTAGGCGCCCACCTGTATAACGAGGGAATACATTTCATGTCTTTGCAATTAGGCGCCCACCTGTATAACGAGGGAATACATCTTCATGTCTTAGCATTAGGCACCCACCTGTATTACGATGGAATACATTTCATGTCTTAGCAATTAGGCGCCCACCCGTATAACGAGGGAATACATTTTCATGTCTTAGCAATTAGGCGCCCACCTGTATAACGAGGGAATACATCTTCATGTCTTAGCATTAGGCACCCACCTGTATAACGAGGGAATACATTTCATGTCGTAGCAATTAGGCTCCCACCTGTATAACGAGGGAATACATTTTCATGTCTTAGCATTAGGCGCCCACCTGTATAACGAGGGAAAACATTTTCATGTCTTTGCATTAGGCGCCCACCCGTATAACGAGGGAATACATTTCATGTCTTAGCATTAGGCGCCCACCTGTATAATGAGGGAATACATTTCATGTCTTAGCAATTAGGCGCCCACCTGTATAACGAGGGAATACATTTTCATGTCTTAGTAATTAGGCACCCACCTGTATTACGAGGGAATACATCTTCATGTCTTAGCATTAGGCACCCACCTGTATAACGAGGGAATACATTTCATGTCTTAGCAATTAGGCGCCCACCTATATAACGAGGGAATACATTTCATGTCTTAGCAATTAGGTGCCCACCTGTATAACGAGGGAATACATTTCATGTCTTAAATTAGGCGCCCACCTGTATAACGAGGGAGTACATTTCATGTCTTAGCAATTAGGCGCCCACCTGTATAACGAGGGAATACATTTCATGTCTTACCCATTAGGCGCCCACCTGTATAACGAGGGAATACATTTCATGTCTTAGCAATTAGGCGCCCACCTGTATAACGAGGGAATACATTTCATGTCTTAGCAATTAGGTGCCCACCTGTATAACGAGGGAATACATTTTCATGTCTTAGCAATTAGGCGCCCACCTGTATAACGAGGGAATACATTTCATGTCTTAGCAATTAGGCTCCCACCTGTATAACGAGGGAATACATTTTCATGTCTTAGCAATTAGGCGCCCACCTGTATAACGAGGGAATACATCGTCATGTCTTAGCATTAGGCACCCACATGTATAACGAGGGAATACATTTCATGTCTTAGCAATTAGGCGCCCACCTGTATAACGAGGGAATACATTTCATGTCTTAGCAATTAGGCGCCCACCTGTATAACGAGGGAATACATTTTCATGTCTTAGCATTAGGCGCCCACCCGTATAACGAGGGAATATATTTTATGTCTTAACAATTAGGCGTCCACCTGTATAACAAGGGAATACATTTTCATGTCTTAGCAATTAGGCGCCCACCTATATAACGAGGGAATACATTTCATGTCTTAGCAATTAGGTGCCCACCTGTATAACGAGGGAATACATTTTCATGTCTTAGCAATTGGGCACCCACCTGTATAACGAGGGAATACATCTTCATGTCTTAGCACTAGCCACCCACCTGTATAACGAGGGAATACATTTCATGTCCTAGCAATTAGGCGCCCAACTGTATAACGAGGGAATACATTTTCATGTCTTAGCAATTAGGCACCCACCTGTATAACGAGGGAATACATCTTCATGTCTTAGCACTAGCCACCCACCTGTATAACGAGGGAATATATTTCATGTCTTAGCAATTAGGCTCTCACCTGTATAACGAGGGAATACATTTTCATGTCTTAGCATTAGGCACCCACCTGTATAACGAGGGAATACATCTTCATGTCTTAGCACTAGCCACCCACCTGTATAACGAGGGAATATATTTCATGTCTTAGCAATTAGGCTCTCACCTGTATAACGAGGGAATACATTTTCATGTCTTAGCATTAGGCACCCACCTGTATAACGAGGGAATACATTTCATGTCTTAGCAATTAGGCGCCCACTTGTATAACGAGGGAATACATTTCATGTCTTAGCAATTAGGCGCCCACCTGTATAACGAGGGAATACTTTTCATGTCTTAGCAATTAGGCACCCACTTGTATAACGAGGGAATACATCTTCATGTCTTAGCATTAGCCACCCACCTGTATAACGAGGGAATACATTTCATGTCTTAGCAATTAGGCGCCCAACTGTATAACGAGGGAATACATTTTATGTCTTTGCAATTAGGCGCCCACCTGTATAACGAGGGAATACATCTTCATGTCTTAGCATTAGGCACCCACCTGTATAACGAGGGAATACATTTCATGTCTTAGCAATTAGGTGCCCACCTGTATAACGAGGGAATACATTTCATGTCTTTGCCATTAGGCGCCCACCTGTATAACGAAGGAATAGATCTTCATGTCTTAGCATTAGGCACCCACCTGTATAACGAGGGAATACAATTCATGTCTTAGCTATTAGGCGCCCACCTGTATAACGAGGGAATACATTTCATGTCTTTGCAATTAGGCGCCCACCTGTATAACGAGGGAATACATCTTCATGTCTTAGCATTAGGCACCCACCTGTATAACGAGGGAATACATTTCATGTCTTAGCAATTAGGCGCCCACCTGTATAACGAGGGAATACATTTCATGTCTTTGCAATTAGGCGCCCACCTGTATAACGAGGGAATACATCTTCATGTCTTAGCATTAGGCACCCACCTGTATTACGAGGGAATACATTTCATGTCTTAGCAATTAGGCGCCCACCTGTATAACGAGGGAATACATTTCATGTCTTAGCAATTAGGTGCCCACCTGTATAACGAGGGAATACATTTTCATGTCTTAGCTATTAGGCGCCCACCTGTATAACGAGGGAATACATTTCATGTCTTTGCAATTAGGCGCCCACCTTTATAACGAGGGAATACATCTTCATGTCTTAGCATTAGGCACCCACCTGTATTACGATGGAATACATTTCATGTCTTAGCAATTAGGCGCCCACCCGTATAACGAGGGAATACATTTTCATGTCTTAGCAATTAGGCGCCCACCTGTATAACGAGGGAATACATCTTCATGTCTTAGCATTAGGCACCCACCTGTATAACGAGGGAATACATTTCATGTCTTAGCAATTAGGCACCCACCTGTATAACGAGGGAATACATTTCATGTCTTAGCAATTAGGCGCCCACCTGTATAACGAGGGAATACTTTTCATGTCTTAGCAATTAGGCACCCACCTGTATAACGAGGGAATACATCTTCATGTCTTAGCATTAGCCACCCACCTGTATAACGAGGGAATACATTTCATGTCTTAGCAATTAGGCGCCCAACTGTATAACGAGGGAATACATTTTCATGTCTTTGCAATTAGGCGCCCACCTGTATAACGAGGGAATACATCTTCATGTCTTAGCATTAGGCACCCACCTGTATAACGAGGGAATACATTTCATGTCTTAGCTATTAGGTGCCCACCTGTATAACGAGGGAATACATTTCATGTCTTTGCCATTAGGCGCCCACTTGTATAACGAAGGAATACATCTTCATGTCTTAGCATTAGGCACCCACCTGTATAACGAGGGAATACAATTCATGTCTTAGCTATTAGGCGCCCACCTGTATAACGAGGGAATACATTTCATGTCTTTGCAATTAGGCGCCCACCTGTATAACGAGGGAATACATCTTCATGTCTTAGCATTAGGCACCCACCTGTATTACGAGGGAATACATTTCATGTCTTAGCAATTAGGCGCCCACCCGTATAACGAGGGAATACATTTTCATGTCTTAGCAATTAGGCACCCACCTGTATAACGAGGGAATACATCTTCATGTCTTAGCATTAGGAACCCACCTGTATAACGAGGGAATACATTTCATGTCTTAGCAATTAGGCGCCCACCTGTATAACGAGGGAATACATTTCATGTCTTTGCCATTAGGCGCCCACCTGTATAACGAGGGAATACATCTTCATGTCTTAGCATTAGGCACCCACCTGTATAACGAGGGAATACATTTCATGTCTTAGCAATTAGGCGCCCACCTGTATAACGAGGGAATACATTTCATGTCTTAGCTATTAGGCGCCCACCTGTATAACGAGGGAATACATTTCATGTCTTTGCAATTAGGCGCCCACCTGTATAACGAGGGAATACATCTTCATGTCTTAGCATTAGGCACCCACCTGTATAACGAGGGAATAAATTTCATGTCTTAGCAATTAGGCGCCCACCTGTATAACGAGGGAATACATTTCATGTCTTAGCAATTAGGCGCCCACCTGTATAACGAGGGAATACATTTCATGCCTTAGCAATTAGGCGGCCACCTGTATAACGAGGGAATATATTTTATGTCTTAACAATTAGGCGCCCACCTGTATAACAAGGGAATACATTTTCATGTCTTAGCAATTAGGCGCCCACCTATATAACGAGGGAATACATTTCATGTCTTTGCCAATAGGCGCCCACCTGTATAACGAAGGAATACATCTTCATGTCTTAGCATTAGGCACCCACCTGTATAACGAGGGAATACATTTCATGTCTTAGCTATTAGGCGCCCACCTGTATAACGAGGGAATACATTTCATGTCTTTGCAATTAGGCGCCCACCTGTATAACGAGGGAATACATCTTCATGTCTTAGCATTAGGCACCCACCTGTATAACGAGGGAATACATTTCATGTCTTAGCAATTAGGCGCCCACCCGTATAACGAGGGAATACATTTTCATGTCTTAGCAATTAGGCACCCACCTGTATAACGAGGGAATACATCTTCATGTCTTAGCATTAGGAACCCACCTGTATAACGAGGGAATACATTTCATGTCTTAGCAATTAGGCACCCACCTGTATAACGAGGGAATACATTTCATGTCTTAGCAATTAGGCGCCCACCTGTATAACGAGGGAATACATTTTCATGTCTTAGCATTAGGCACCCACCTGTATAACGAGGGAATACATTTCATGTCTTAGCAATTAGGCGCCCACCTGTATAACGAGTGAATACATTTCATGTCTTTGCAATTAGGCGCCCACCTGTATAACGAGGGAATACATCTTCATGTCTTAGCATTAGGCACCCACCTGTATAACGAGGGAATACATTTCATGTCTTAGCTATTAGGTGCCCACCTGTATAACGAGGGAATACATTTCATGTCTTTGCCATTAGGCGCCCACTTGTATAACGAAGGAATACATCTTCATGTCTTAGCATTAGGCACCCACCTGTATAACGAGGGAATACAATTCATGTCTTAGCTATTAGGCGCCCACCTGTATAACGAGGGAATACATTTCATGTCTTTGCAATTAGGCGCCCACCTGTATAACGAGGGAATACATCTTCATGTCTTAGCATTAGGCACCCACCTGTATTACGAGGGAATACATTTCATGTCTTAGCAATTAGGCGCCCACCCGTATAACGAGGGAATACATTTTCATGTCTTAGCAATTAGGCACCCACCTGTATAACGAGGGAATACATCTTCATGTCTTAGCATTAGGAACCCACCTGTATAACGAGGGAATACTTTTCATGTCTTAGCAATTAGGCACCCACTTGTATAACGAGGGAATACATCTTCATGTCTTAGCATTAGCCACCCACCTGTATAACGAGGGAATACATTTCATGTCTTAGCAATTAGGCGCCCAACTGTATAACGAGTGAATACATTTCATGTCTTTGCAATTAGGCGCCCACCTGTATAACGAGGGAATACATCTTCATGTCTTAGCATTAGGCACCCACCTGTATAACGAGGGAATACATTTCATGTCTTAGCTATTAGGTGCCCACCTGTATAACGAGGGAATACATTTCATGTCTTTGCCATTAGGCGCCCACCTGTATAACGAAGGAATACATCTTCATGTCTTAGCATTAGGCACCCACCTGTATAACGAGGGAATACAATTCATGTCTTAGCTATTAGGCGCCCACCTGTATAACGAGGGAATACATTTCATGTCTTTGCAATTAGGCGCCCACCTGTATAACGAGGGAATACATCTTCATGTCTTAGCATTAGGCACCCACCTGTATTACGAGGGAATACATTTCATGTCTTAGCAATTAGGCGCCCACCCGTATAACGAGGGAATACATTTTCATGTCTTAGCAATTAGGCACCCACCTGTATAACGAGGGAATACATCTTCATGTCTTAGCATTAGGAACCCACCTGTATAACGAGGGAATACATTTCATGTCTTAGCAATTAGGCGCCCACCTGTATAACGAGGGAATACATTTCATGTCTTTGCCATTAGGCGCCCACCTGTATAACGAGGGAATACATCTTCATGTCTTAGCATTAGGCACCCACCTGTATAACGAGGGAATACATTTCATGTCTTAGCTATTAGGCGCCCACCTGTATAACGAGGGAATACATTTCATGTCTTTGCAATTAGGCGCCCACCTGTATAACGAGGGAATACATCTTCATGTCTTAGCATTAGGCACCCACCTGTATAACGAGGGAATACATTTCATGTCTTAGCAATTAGGCGCCCACCTGTATAACGAGGGAATACATTTCATGTCTTAGCAATTAGGCGCCCACCTGTATAACGAGGGAATACATTTCATGTCTTAGCAATTAGGCGCCCACCTGTATAACGAGGGAATATATTTTATGTCTTAGCAATTAGGCGCCCACCTGTATAACAAGGGAATACATTTTCATGTCTTAGCAATTAGGCGCCCAACTGTATAACGAGGGAATACATTTCATGTTTTTTCAATTAGGCGCCAACCTGTATAACGAGGGAATACATCTTCATGTCTTAGCATTAGGCACCCACTTGTATAACGAGGGAATACATTTCATGTCTTAGCTATTAGGCGCCCACCTGTATAACGAGGGAATACATTTCATGTCTTTGCAATTAGGCGCCCACCTGTATAACGAGGGAATACATCTTCATGTCTTAGCATTAGGCACCCACCTGTATAACGAGGGAATACATTTCATGTCTTAGCAATTAGGCGCCCACCTGTATAACGAGGGAATACATTTCATGTCTTTGCAATTAGGCGCCCACCTGTATAACGAGGGAATACATCTTCATGTCTTAGCATTAGGCACCCACCTGTATAACGAGGGAATACATTTCATGTCTTAGCAATTAGGCACCCACCTGTATAACGAGGGAATACATTTCATGTCTTAGCAATTAGGCGCCCACCTGTATAACGAGGGAATACTTTTCATGTCTTAGCAATTAGGCACCCACCTGTATAACGAGGGAATACATCTTCATGTCTTAGCATTAGCCACCCACCTGTATAACGAGGGAATACATTTCATGTCTTAGCAATTAGGCGCCCAACTGTATAACGAGGGAATACATCTTCATGTCTTAGCATTAGGCACCCACTTGTATAACGAGGGAATACATTTCATGTCTTAGCTATTAGGCGCCCACCTGTATAACGAGGGAATACATTTCATGTCTTTGCCATTAGGCGCCCACCTGTATAACGAAGGAATACATCTTCATGTCTTAGCATTAGGCACCCACCTGTATAACGAGGGAATACAATTCATGTCTTAGCTATTAGGCGCCCACCTGTATAACGAGGGAATACATTTCATGTCTTTGCAATTAGGCGCCCACCTGTATAACGAGGGAATACATCTTCATGTCTTAGCATTAGGCACCCACCTGTATTACGAGGGAATACATTTCATGTCTTAGCAATTAGGCGCCCACCCGTATAACGAGGGAATACATTTTCATGTCTTAGCAATTAGGCACCCACCTGTATAACGAGGGAATACATCTTCATGTCTTAGCATTAGGAACCCACCTGTATAACGAGGGAATACATTTCATGTCTTAGCAATTAGGCGCCCACCTGTATAACGAGGGAATACATTTCATGTCTTTGCCATTAGGCGCCCACCTGTATAACGAGGGAATACATCTTCATGTCTTAGCATTAGGCACCCACCTGTATAACGAGGGAATACATTTCATGTCTTAGCAATTAGGCGCCCACCTGTATAACGAGGGAATACATTTCATGTCTTAGCAATTAGGCGCCCACCTGTATAACGAGGGAATACATTTCATGCCTTAGCAATTAGGCGGCCACCTGTATAACGAGGGAATATATTTTATGTCTTAGCAATTAGGCGCCCACCTGTATAACAAGGGAATACATTTTCATGTCTTAGCAATTAGGCGCCCACCTATATAACGAGGGAATACATTTCATGTCTTTGCCAATAGGCGCCCACCTGTATAACGAAGGAATACATCTTCATGTCTTAGCATTAGGCACCCACCTGTATAACGAGGGAATACATTTCATGTCTTAGCTATTAGGCGCCCACCTGTATAACGAGGGAATACATTTCATGTCTTTGCAATTAGGCGCCCACCTGTATAACGAGGGAATACATCTTCATGTCTTAGCATTAGGCACCCACCTGTATTACGATGGAATACATTTCATGTCTTAGCAATTAGGCGCCCACCCGTATAACGAGGGAATACATTTTCATGTCTTAGCAATTAGGCGCCCACCTGTATAACGAGGGAATACATCTTCATGTCTTAGCATTAGGCACCCACCTGTATAACGAGGGAATACATTTCATGTCTTAGCAATTAGGCACCCACCTGTATAACGAGGGAATACATTTCATGTCTTAGCAATTAGGCGCCCACCTGTATAACGAGGTAATACATTTCATGTCTTAGCAATTAGGCGCCCACCTGTATAACGAGGGAATACATTTCATGTCTTAGCAATTAGGCGCCCACCTGTATAACGAGGGAATATATTTTATGTCTTAGCAATTAGGCGCCCACCTGTATAACAAGGGAATACATTTTCATGTCTTAGCAATTAGGCGCCCACCTATATAACGAGGGAATACATTTCATGTCTTAGCAATTAGGTGCCCACCTGTATAACGAGGGAATACATTTTCATGTCTTAGCAATTAGGCACCCACCAGTATAGCGAGGGAATACATCTTCATGTCTTAGCATTAGCCACCCACCTGTATAACGAAGGAATACATTTCATGTCTTAGCAATTAGGCGCCCAACTGTACAACGAGGGAATACATTTCATGTTTTTTCAATTAGGCGCCAACCTGTATAACGAGGGAATACATCTTCATGTCTTAGCATTAGGCACCCACTTGTATAACGAGGGAATACATTTCATGTCTTAGCTATTAGGCGCCCACCTGTATAACGAGGGAATACATTTCATGTCTTTGCCATTAGGCGCCCACCTGTATAACGAGGGAATACATCTTCATGTCTTAGCATTAGGCACCCACCTGTATAACGAGGGAATACATTTCATGTCTTAGCTATTAGGCGCCCACCTGTATAACGAGGGAATACATTTCATGTCTTTGCAATTAGGCGCCCACCTATATAACGAGGGAATACATCTTCATGTCTTAGCATTAGGCACCCACCTGTATAACGAGGGAATACATTTCATGTCTTAGCAATTAGGCGCCCACCTGTATAACGAGGGAATACATTTCATGTCTTTGCAATTAGGCGCCCACCTATATAACGAGGGAATACATCTTCATGTCTTAGCATTAGGCACCCACCTGTATAACGAGGGAATACATTTCATGTCTTAGCAATTAGGCGCCCACCTGTATAACGAGGGAATACATCTTCATGTCTTAGCATTAGGCACCCACCTGTATAACGAGGGAATACATTTCATGTCTTAGCAATTAGGCGCCCACCTGTATAACGAGGGAATACATTTCATGTCTTTGCAATTAGGCGCCCACCTATATAACGAGGGAATACATCTTCATGTCTTAGCATTAGGCACCCACCTGTATAACGAGGGAATACATTTCATGTCTTAGCAATTAGGCGCCCACCTGTATAACGAGGGAATACATTTCATGTCTTAGCAATTAGGCGCCCACCTGTATAACGAGGGAATACATTTCATGTCTTAACATTAGGTGCGCACCTGTATAACGAGGGAATACATTTTCATGTCTTAGCAATTCGGCGCCCACCTGTATAACGAGGGAATACATTTCATGTCTTAGCAATTAGGCGCCCACCTGTATAACAAGGGAATACATTTTCATGTCTTAGTATTAGGCGCCCACCTGTATAACGAGGGAATACATTTTCATGTCTTAGCATTAGGCGCCCAACCGTATAACGAGGGAATACATTTCATGTCTTAGCAATTAGGCGCCCACCTGTATAACGAGGGAATACATTTCATGTCATTGCAATTAGGCGCCCACCTGTATAACGAGGGAATACATCTTCATGTCTTAGCATTAGGCACCCACCTGTATAACGAGGGAATACATTTCATGTCTTTGCAATTAGGCGCCCACCTGTATAACGAGGGAATACATCTTCATGTCTTAGCATTAGGCACCCACCTGTATAACGAGGGAATACATTTCATGTCTTAGCTATTAGGCGCCCACCTGTATAACGAGGGAATACATTTCATGTCTTTGCAATTAGGCGCCCACCTGTATAACGAGGGAATACATCTTCATGTCTTAGCATTAGGCACCCACCTGCATAACGAGGGAATACATTTCATGTCTTAGCAATTAGGCGCCCACCTGTATAACGAGGGAATACTTTTCATGTCTTAGCAATTAGGCACCCACCTGTATAACGAGGGAATACATCTTCATGTCTTAGCATTAGCCACCCACCTGTATAACGAGGGAATACATTTCATGTCTTAGCAATTAGGCGCCCAACTGTATAACGAGTGAATACATTTCATGTCTTTGCAATTAGGCGCCCACCTGTATAACGAGGGAATACATCTTCATGTCTTAGCATTAGGCACCCACCTGTATAACGAGGGAATACATTTCATGTCTTAGCTATTAGGTGCCCACCTGTATAACGAGGGAATACATTTCATGTCTTTGCCATTAGGCGCCCACCTGTATAACGAAGGAATACATCTTCATGTCTTAGCATTAGGCACCCACCTGTATAACGAGGGAATACAATTCATGTCTTAGCTATTAGGCGCCCACCTGTATAACGAGGGAATACATTTCATGTCTTTGCAATTAGGCGCCCACCTGTATAACGAGGGAATACATCTTCATGTCTTAGCATTAGGCACCCACCTGTATTACGAGGGAATACATTTCATGTCTTAGCAATTAGGCGCCCACCCGTATAACGAGGGAATACATTTTCATGTCTTAGCAATTAGGCACCCACCTGTATAACGAGGGAATACATCTTCATGTCTTAGCATTAGGCACCCACCTGTATAACGAGGGAATACATTTCATGTCTTAGCAATTAGGCGCCCACCTGTATAACGAGGGAATACATTTCATGTTTTTTCAATTAGGCGCCAACCTGTATAACGAGGGAATACATCTTCATGTCTTAGCATTAGGCACCCACTTGTATAACGAGGGAATACATTTCATGTCTTAGCTATTAGGCGCCCACCTGTATAACGAGGGAATACATTTCATGTCTTTGCAATTAGGCGCCCACCTGTATAACGAGGGAATACATCTTCATGTCTTAGCATTAGGCACCCACCTGTATAACGAGGGAATACATTTCATGTCTTAGCAATTAGGCGCCCACCTGTATAACGAGGGAATACATTTCATGTCTTTGCAATTAGGCGCCCACCTGTATAACGAGGGAATACATCTTTCATGTCTTAGCATTAGGCACCCACCTGTATAACGAGGGAATACATTTCATGTCTTAGCAATTAGGCGCCCACCTGTATAACGAGGGAATACATTTCATGTCTTAGCAATTAGGCGCCCACCTGTATAACGAGGGAATATATTTTATGTCTTAGCAATTAGGCGCCCACCTGTATAACAAGGGAATACATTTTCATGTCTTAGCAATTAGGCGCCCACCTATATAACGAGGGAATACATTTCATGTCTTAGCAATTAGGTGCCCACCTGTATAACGAGGGAATACATCTTCATGTCTTAGCATTAGCCACCCACCTGTATAACGAAGGAATACATTTCATGTCTTAGCAATTAGGCGCCCAACTGTATAACGAGGGAATACATTTCATGTTTTTTCAATTAGGCGCCAACCTGTATAACGAGGGAATACATCTTCATGTCTTAGCATTAGGCACCCACTTGTATAACGAGGGAATACATTTCATGTCTTAGCTATTAGGCGCCCACCTTGTATAACGAGGGAATACATTTCATGTCTTTGCCATTAGGCGCCCACCTGTATAACGAGGGAATACATCTTCATGTCTTAGCATTAGGCACCCACCTGTATAACGAGGGAATACATTTCATGTCTTAGCTATTAGGCGCCCACCTGTATAACGAGGGAATACATTTCATGTCTTTGCAATTAGGCGCCCACCTATATAACGAGGGAATACATCTTCATGTCTTAGCATTAGGCACCCACCTGTATAACGAGGGAATACATTTCATGTCTTAGCAATTAGGCGCCCACCTGTATAACGAGGGAATACATTTCATGTCTTAGCAATTAGGCGCCCACCTGTATAACGAGGGAATACATTTCATGTCTTAGCAATTAGGCGCCCACCTGTATAACGAGGGAATATATTTTATGTCTTAGCAATTAGGCGCCCACCTGTATAACGAGGGAATACATCTTCATGTCTTAGCATTAGGCACCCACCTGTATAACGAGGGAATACATTTCATGTCTTAGCTATTAGGCGCCCACCTGTATAACGAGGGAATACATTTCATGTCTTTGCAATTAGGCGCCCACCTATATAACGAGGGAATACATCTTCATGTCTTAGCATTAGGCACCCACCTGTATAACGAGGGAATACATTTCATGTCTTAGCAATTAGGCGCCCACCTGTATAACGAGGGAATACATCTTCATGTCTTAGCATTAGGCACCCACCTGTATAACGAGGGAATACATTTCATGTCTTAGCAATTAGGCGCCCACCTGTATAACGAGGGAATACATTTCATGTCTTTGCAATTAGGCGCCCACCTATATAACGAGGGAATACATCTTCATGTCTTAGCATTAGGCACCCACCTGTATAACGAGGGAATACATTTCATGTCTTAGCAATTAGGCGCCCACCTGTATAACGAGGGAATACATTTCATGTCTTAGCAATTAGGCGCCCACCTGTATAACGAGGGAATACATTTCATGTCTTAGCAATTAGGCGCCCACCTGTATAACGAGGGAATACATCTTCATGTCTTAGCATTAGGCACCCACCTGTATTACGAGGGAATACATTTCATGTCTTAGCAATTAGGCGCCCACCCGTATAACGAGGGAATACATTTTCATGTCTTAGCAATTAGGCACCCACCTGTATAACGAGGGAATACATTTCATGTCTTAGCAATTAGGCGCCCAACTGTATAACGAGGGAATACATTTCATGTCTTAGCAATTAGGCGCCCAACTGTATAACGAGGGAATACATTTCATGTCATTGCAATTAGGCGCCCACCTGTATAACGAGGGAATACATCTTCATGTCTTAGCATTAGGCACCCACCTGTATAACGAGGGAATACATTTCATGTCTTTGCCATTAGGCGCCCACCTGTATAACGAGGGAATACATCCTCATGTCTTAGCATTAGGCACCCACCTGTATAACGAGGGAATACATTTCATATCTTAGCTATTAGGCGCCCACCTGTATAACGAGGGAATACATTTCATGTCTTTGCAATTAGGCGCCCACCTGTATAACGAGGGAATACATCTTCATGTCTTAGCATTAGGCACCCACCTGTATAACGAGGGAATACATTTCATGTCTTAGCAATTAGGCGCCCACCTGTATAACGAGGGAATACATTTCATGTCTTTGCAATTAGGCGCCCACCTGTATAACGAGGGAATACATCTTCATGTCTTAGCATTAGGCACCCACCTGTATAACGAGGGAATACATTTCATGTCTTAGCAATTATGCGCCCACCTGTATAACGAGGTAATACATTTCATGTCTTAGCAATTAGGCGCCCACCTGTATAACGAGGGAATACATTTCATGTCTTAGCAATTAGGCGCCCACCTGTATAACGAGGGAATATATTTTATGTCTTAGCAATTAGGCGCCCACCTGTATAACAAGGGAATACATTTTCATGTCTTAGCAATTAGGCGCCCACCTATATAACGAGGGAATACATTTCATGTCTTAGCAATTAGGTGCCCACCTGTATAACGAGGGAATACATTTTCATGTCTTAGCAATTGGGCACCCACCAGTATAGCGAGGGAATACATCTTCATGTCTTAGCATTAGCCACCCACCTGTATAACGAAGGAATACATTTCATGTCTTAGCAATTAGGCGCCCAACTGTATAACGAGGGAATACATTTCATGTTTTTTCAATTAGGCGCCAACCTGTATAACGAGGGAATACATCTTCATGTCTTAGCATTAGGCACCCACTTGTATAACGAGGGAATACATTTCATGTCTTAGCTATTAGGCGCCCACCTTGTATAACGAGGGAATACATTTCATGTCTTTGCCATTAGGCGCCCACCTGTATAACGAGGGAATACATCTTCATGTCTTAGCATTAGGCACCCACCTGTATAACGAGGGAATACATTTCATGTCTTAGCTATTAGGCGCCCACCTGTATAACGAGGGAATACATTTCATGTCTTTGCAATTAGGCGCCCACCTATATAACGAGGGAATACATCTTCATGTCTTAGCATTAGGCACCCACCTGTATAACGAGGGAATACATTTCATGTCTTAGCAATTAGGCGCCCACCTGTATAACGAGGGAATACATTTCATGTCTTAGCAATTAGGCGCCCACCTGTATAACGAGGGAATACATTTCATGTCTTAGCAATTAGGCGCCCACCTGTATAACGAGGGAATATATTTTATGTCTTAGCAATTAGGCGCCCACCTGTATAACAAGGGAATACATCTTCATGTCTTAGCATTAGGCACCCACCTGTATAACGAGGGAATACATTTCATGTCTTAGCTATTAGGCGCCCACCTGTATAACGAGGGAATACATTTCATGTCTTAGCAATTAGGCGCCCACCTGTATAACGAGGGAATACATCTTCATGTCTTAGCATTAGGCACCCACATGTATAACGAGGGAATACATTTCATGTCTTAGCAATTAGGCGCCCACCTGTATAACGAGGGAATACATTTCATGTCTTAGCAATTAGGCGCCCACCTGTATAACGAGGGAATACATCTTCATGTCTTAGCATTAGGCACCCACCTGTATAACGAGGGAATACATTTCATGTCTTAGCAATTAGGCGCCCACCTGTATAACGAGGGAATACATTTCATGTCTTTGCAATTAGGCGCCCACCTATATAACGAGGGAATACATCTTCATGTCTTAGCATTAGGCACCCACCTGTATAACGAGGGAATACATTTCATGTCTTAGCAATTAGGCGCCCACCTGTATAACGAGGGAATACATTTCATGTCTTAGCAATTAGGCGCCCACCTGTATAACGAGGGAATACATTTCATGTCTTAGCAATTAGGCGCCCACCTGTATAACGAGGGAATACATTTCATGTCTTAGCAATTAGGCGCCCACCTGTATAACGAGGGAATATATTTTATGTCTTAGCAATTAGGCGCCCACCTGTATAACAAGGGAATACATTTTCATGTCTTAGCAATTAGGCGCCCACCTATATAACGAGGGAATACATTTCATGTCTTAGCAATTAGGTGCCCACCTGTATAACGAGGGAATACATTTTCATGTCTTAGCAATTAGGCACCCACCAGTATAGCGAGGGAATACATCTTCATGTCTTAGCATTAGCCACCCACCTGTATAACGAAGGAATACATTTCATGTCTTAGCAATTAGGCGCCCAACTGTATAACGAGGGAATACATTTCATGTTTTTTCAATTAGGCGCCAACCTGTATAACGAGGGAATACATCTTCATGTCTTAGCATTAGGCACCCACTTGTATAACGAGGGAATACATTTCATGTCTTAGCTATTAGGCGCCCACCTTGTATAACGAGGGAATACATTTCATGTCTTTGCCATTAGGCGCCCACCTGTATAACGAGGGAATACATCTTCATGTCTTAGCATTAGGCACCCACCTGTATAACGAGGGAATACATTTCATGTCTTAGCTATTAGGCGCCCACCTGTATAACGAGGGAATACATTTCATGTCTTTGCAATTAGGCGCCCACCTATATAACGAGGGAATACATCTTCATGTCTTAGCATTAGGCACCCACCTGTATAACGAGGGAATACATTTCATGTCTTAGCAATTAGGCGCCCACCTTGTATAACGAGGGAATACATTTCATGTCTTAGCAATTAGGCGCCCACCTGTATAACGAGGGAATACATTTCATGTCTTAGCAATTAGGCGCCCACCTGTATAACGAGGGAATATATTTTATGTCTTAGCAATTAGGCGCCCACCTGTATAACGAGGGAATACATCTTCATGTCTTAGCATTAGGCACCCACCTGTATAACGAGGGAATACATTTCATGTCTTAGCTATTAGGCGCCCACCTGTATAACGAGGGAATACATTTCATGTCTTTGCAATTAGGCGCCCACCTGTATAACGAGGGAATACATCTTCATGTCTTAGCATTAGGCACCCACATGTATAACGAGGGAATACATTTCATGTCTTAGCAATTAGGCGCCCACCTGTATAACGAGGGAATACATTTCATGTCTTAGCAATTAGGCGCCCACCTGTATAACGAGGGAATACATCTTCATGTCTTAGCATTAGGCACCCACCTGTATAACGAGGGAATACATTTCATGTCTTAGCAATTAGGCGCCCACCTGTATAACGAGGGAATACATTTCATGTCTTTGCAATTAGGCGCCCACCTATATAACGAGGGAATACATCTTCATGTCTTAGCATTAGGCACCCACCTGTATAACGAGGGAATACATTTCATGTCTTAGCAATTAGGCGCCCACCTGTATAACGAGGGAATACATTTCATGTCTTAGCAATTAGGCGCCCACCTGTATAACGAGGGAATACATTTCATGTCTTAGCAATTAGGCGCCCACCTGTATAACGAGGGAATATGTTTTATGTCTTAGCAATTAGGCGCCCACCCGTATAACAAGGGAATACATTTTCATGTCTTAGCAATTAGGCGCCCACCTGTATAACGAGGGAATACATTTTCATGTCTTAGCAATTAGGCACCCACCTGTATAACGAGGGAATACATTTCATGTCTTAGCAATTAGGCACCCAACTGTATAACGAGGGAATACATTTCATGTCTTAGCAATTAGGCGCCCAACTGTATAACGAGGGAATACATTTCATGTCATTGCAATTAGGCGCCCACCTGTATAACGAGGGAATACATCTTCATGTCTTAGCATTAGGCACCCACCTGTATAACGAGGGAATACATTTCATGTCTTTGCCATTAGGCGCCCACCTGTATAACGAGGGAATACATCTTCATGTCTTAGCATTAGGCACCCACCTGTATAACGAGGGAATACATTTCATGTCTTAGCAATTAGGCGCCCACCTGTATAACGAGGGAATACATTTCATGTCTTTGCAATTAGGCGCCCACCTGTATAACGAGGGAATACATCTTCATGTCTTAGCATTAGGCACCCACCTGCATAACGAGGGAATACATTTCATGTCTTAGCAATTAGGCGCCCACCTGTATAACGAGGGAATATATTTCATGTCTTTGCAATTAGGCGCCCACCTGTATAACGAGGGAATACATTTTCATGTCTTAGCATTAGGCACCCACCTGTATAACGAGGGAATACATTTCATGTCTTAGCAATTAGGCGCCCACCTGTATAACGAGGGAATACATCTTCATGTCTTAGCATTAGGCACCCACCTGTATAACGAGGGAATACATCTTCATGTCTTAGCATTAGGCACCCACCTGTATAACGAGGGAATACATTTCATGTCTTAGCAATTAGGCGCCCACCTGTATAACGAGGGAATACATTTCATGTCTTTGCAATTAGGCGCCCACCTGTATAACGAGGGAATACATCTTCATGTCTTAGCATTAGGCACCCACCTGTATAACGAGGGAATACATTTCATGTCTTAGCTATTAGGCGCCCACCTGTATAACGAGGGAATACATTTCATGTCTTTGCAATTAGGCGCCCACCTATATAACGAGGGAATACATCTTCATGTCTTAGCATTAGGCACCCACCTGTATAACGAGGGAATACATTTCATGTCTTAGCAATTAGGCGCCCACCTGTATAACGAGGGAATACATTTCATGTCTTTGCAATTAGGCGCCCACCTATATAACGAGGGAATACATCTTCATGTCTTAGCATTAGGCACCCACCTGTATAACGAGGGAATACATTTCATGTCTTAGCAATTAGGCGCCCACCTGTATAACGAGGGAATACATTTCATGTCTTAGCAATTAGGCGCCCACCTGTATAACGAGGGAATACATTTCATGTCTTAGCAATTAGGCGCCCACCTGTATAACGAGGGAATATGTTTTATGTCTTAGCAATTAGGCGCCCACCTGTATAACAAGGGAATACATTTTCATGTCTTAGCAATTAGGCGCCCACCTGTATAACGAGGGAATACATTTTCATGTCTTAGCAATTAGGCACCCACCTGTATAACGAGGGAATACATTTCATGTCTTAGCAATTAGGCGCCCAACTGTATAACGAGGGAATACATTTCATGTCTTAGCAATTAGGCGCCCAACTGTATAACGAGGGAATACATTTCATGTCATTGCAATTAGGCGCCCACCTGTATAACGAGGGAATACATCTTCATGTCTTAGCATTAGGCACCCACCTTGTATAACGAGGGAATACATTTCATGTCTTTGCCATTAGGCGCCCACCTGTATAACGAGGGAATACATCTTCATGTCTTAGCATTAGGCACCCACCTGTATAACGAGGGAATACATTTCATGTCTTAGCTATTAGGCGCCCACCTGTATAACGAGGGAATACATTTCATGTCTTTGCAATTAGGCGCCCACCTGTATAACGAGGGAATACATCTTCATGTCTTAGCATTAGGCACCCACCTGCATAACGAGGGAATACATTTCATGTCTTAGCAATTAGGCGCCCACCTGTATAACGAGGGAATATATTTCATGTCTTTGCAATTAGGCGCCCACCTGTATAACGAGGGAATACATTTTCATGTCTTAGCATTAGGCACCCACCCGTATAACGAGGGAATACATTTCATGTCTTAGCAATTAGGCGCCCACCTGTATAACGAGGGAATACATCTTCATGTCTTAGCATTAGGCACCCACCTGCATAACGAGGGAATACATTTCATGTCTTAGCAATTAGGCGCCCACCTGTATAACGAGGGAATACATTTCATGTCTTAGCAATTAGGCGCCCACCTGTATAATGAGGGAATACATTTTCATGTCTTTGCATTAGGCGCCCACCTGTATAACGAGGGAATACATTTCCATGTCTTAGAATTAGGCGCCCACCTGTATAACGAGGGAGTACATTTTCATGTCTTAGCATTAGGCGCCCACCCGTATAACGAGGGAATACATTTCATGTCTTAGCAATTACGCGCCCACCTGTATAATGAGGGAATACATTTTCATGTCTTAGGTTTAGGCGCCCACCTGCATAACGAGGGAATAAATTTTCATGTCTTAGCATTAGGCGCCCACCTGTATAACGAGGGAATACATTTCATGTCTTAGCAATTAGGCACCCACCTGTATAACAAGGGAATACATTTCATGTCTTAGCAATTAGGTGCCCACCTGTATAACGAGGGAATACATTTTCATGTCTTAGCAATTAGGCGCCCACCTGTATAACGAGGGAATACATTTTATGTCTTAGCAATTAGGCTCCCACCTGTATAACGAGGGAATACATTTTCGTGTCTTAGCATTAGGCGCCCACCTGTATAACGAGGGAATACATTTTCATATCTTAGAAATTAGGCGCCCACATGTATAACGACTGAATACATTTCTTGTCTTAGCATTTAGGCTCCCACCTGTATAACGAGGGAAAACATTTTCATGTCTTTGCATTAGGCTCCCACCTGTATAACGAGGGAATACATTTTCATGTCTTAGCATTAGGCGCCCACCCGTATAACGAGGGAATACATTTCATGTCTTAGCATTAGGCGCCTACCCGTATAACGAGGGAATACATATCATGTCTTTGCAATTAGGCGCCCACCTGTATAACGAGGGAATACATTTCATGTCTTTGCAATTAGGCGCCCACCTGTATAACGAGGGAATACATCTTCATGTCTTAGCATTAGGCACCCACCTGTATAACGAGGGAATACATTTCATGTCTTAGCAATTAGGCGCCCACCTGTATAACGAGGGAATACATTTCATGTCTTAGCAATTAGGCGCCCACCTGTATAACGAGGGAATACATTTCATGTCTTAGCAATTAGGTGCCCACCTGTATAACGAGGGAATACATTTTCATGTCTTAGCAATTAGGCGCCCACCTGTATAACGAGGGAATACATTTCATGTCTTAGCAATTAGGCTCCCACCTGTATAACGAGGGAATACATTTCATGTCTTAGCAATTAGGCGCCCACTTGTATAACGAGGGAATACATTTCATGTCTTAGCAATTAGGTGCCCACCTGTATAACGAGGGAATACATTTTCATGTCTTAGTAATTAGGTGCCCACCTGTATAACGAGGAAATACATTTCATGTCTTAGTAATTAGGCTCCCACCTGTATAACGAGGGAATATATTTTCATGTCTTAGCAATTAGGCGCCCACCTGTATAACGAGGGAATACATCGTCATGTCTTAGCATTAGGCACCCACATGTATAACGAGGGAATACATTTCATGTCTTAGCAATTAGGCGCCCACCTGTATAACGAGGGAATACATTTCATGTCTTAGCAATTAGGCGCCCACCTGTATAAAGAGGGAATTCATTTCATGTCTTAGCAATTAGGCGCCCACCTGTATAACAAGGGAATACATTTCATGTCTTAGCAATTAGGCGCCCACCTGTATAACGAGGGAATATATTTCATGTCTTTGCAATTAGGCGCCCACCTGTATAACGAGGGAATACATTTTCATGTCTTAGCATTAGGCGCCCACCCGTATAACGAGGGAATACATTTCATGTCTTAGCAATTAGGCGCCCACCTGTATAACGAGGGAATACATCTTCATGTCTTAGCATTAGGCACCCACCTGCATAACGAGGGAATACATTTCATGTCTTAGCAATTAGGCGCCCACCTGTATAACGAGGGAATACATTTCATGTCTTAGCAATTAGGCGCCCACCTGTATAATGAGGGAATACATTTTCATGTCTTTGCATTAGGCGCCCACCTGTATAACGAGGGAATACATTTCCATGTCTTAGAATTAGGCGCCCACCTGTATAACGAGGGAGTACATTTTCATGTCTTAGCATTAGGCGCCCACCCGTATAACGAGGGAATACATTTCATGTCTTAGCAATTACGCGCCCACCTGTATAATGAGGGAATACATTTTCATGTCTTAGGTTTAGGCGCCCACCTGCATAACGAGGGAATAAATTTTCATGTCTTAGCATTAGGCGCCCACCTGTATAACGAGGGAATACATTTCATGTCTTAGCAATTAGGCACCCACCTGTATAACAAGGGAATACATTTCATGTCTTAGCAATTAGGTGCCCACCTGTATAACGAGGGAATACATTTTCATGTCTTAGCAATTAGGCGCCCACCTGTATAACGAGGGAATACATTTTATGTCTTAGCAATTAGGCTCCCACCTGTATAACGAGGGAATACATTTTCGTGTCTTAGCATTAGGCGCCCACCTGTATAACGAGGGAATACATTTTCATATCTTAGAAATTAGGCGCCCACATGTATAACGAGGGAATACATTTCTTGTCTTAGCATTTAGGCTCCCACCTGTATAACGAGGGAAAACATTTTCATGTCTTTGCATTAGGCTCCCACCTGTATAACGAGGGAATACATTTTCATGTCTTAGCATTAGGCGCCCACCCGTATAACGAGGGAATACATTTCATGTCTTAGCATTAGGCGCCTACCCGTATAACGAGGGAATACATATCATGTCTTAGCAATTAGGCGCCCACCTGTATAACGAGGGAATACATTTCATGTCTTTGCAATTAGGCGCCCACCTGTATAACGAGGGAATACATCTTCATGTCTTAGCATTAGGCACCCACCTGTATAACGAGGGAATACATTTCATGTCTTAGCAATTAGGCGCCCACCTGTATAACGAGGGAATACATTTCATGTCTTTGCAATTAGGCGCCCACCTGTATAACGAGGGAATACATCTTCATGTCTTAGCAATTAGGCGCCCACCTGTATAACGAGGGAATACATTTTCATGTCTTAGCAATTAGGCGCCCACCTTGTATAACGAGGGAATACATTTCATGTCTTAGCAATTAGGCTCCCACCTGTATAACGAGGGAATACATTTTCATGTCTTAGCAATTAGGCACCCACTTGTATAACGAGGGAATACATTTCATGTCTTAGCAATTAGGTGCCCACCTGTATAACGAGGGAATATATTTTCATGTCTTAGCAATTAGGCGCCCACCTGTATAACGAGGAAATACATTTCATGTCTTAGTAATTAGGCTCCCACCTGTATAACGAGGGAATATATTTTCATGTCTTAGCAATTAGGCGCCCACCTGTATAACGAGGGAATACATCGTCATGTCTTAGCATTAGGCACCCACATGTATAACAAGGGAATACATTTCATGTCTTAGCAATTAGGCGCCCACCTGTATAACGAGGGAATACATTTCATGTCTTAGCAACTAGGCGCCCACCTGTATAACGAGGGAATACATTTCATGTCTTAGCAATTAGGCGCCCACCTGTATAACGAGGGAATACATTTTCATGTCTTAGCAATTAGGCGCCCACCTGTATAACGAGGGAATACATTTCATGTCTTTGCAATTAGGCGCCAACTTGTATAACGAGGGAATACATCTTCATGTCTTAGCATTAGGCACCCACCTGTATTACGAGGGAATACATTTCATGTCTTAGCAATTAGGCACCCACCCGCATAACGAGGGAATATATTTTCATGTCTTAGCAATTAGGCACCCACCCGTATAACGAGGGAATACATTTTCATGTCTTAGCAATTAGTCACCCACCTATATAACGAGGGAATACATCTTCATGTCTTAGCATTAGGCACCCACCTGTATAACGAGGGAATACATTTCATGTCTTAGCAATTAGGCGCCCACCTGTATAACGAGGGAATACATTTCATGTCTTTGCAATTAGGCGCCCACCTGTATAACGAGGGAATACATCTTCATGTCTTAGCATTAGGCACCCACCTGTATAACGAGGGAATACATTTCATGTCTTAGCAATTAGGCGCCCACCTGTATAACGAGGGAATACATTTCATGTCTTTGCAATTAGGCGCCCACCTGTATAACGAGGGAATACATCTTCATGTCTTAGCATTAGGCACCCACCTGTATAACGAGGGAATACATTTTCATGTCTTAGCATTAGGCGCCCACCTGTATAACGAGGGAAAACATTTTCATGTCTTTGCATTAGGCGCCCACCCGTATAACGAGGGAATACATTTCATGTCTTAGCATTAGGCGCCCAACTGTATAACGAGGGAATACATTTTCATGTCTAAGCATTAGGCGCCCACCCGTATACCGAGGAAAAACATTTCATGTCTTAGCAATTAGGCGCCCACCTGTATAACGAGGGAATACATTTTCATGTCTTAGCTTTAGGCGCCCACCTGTATAACAAGGGAATACATTTTCATGTCTTAGCATTAGGCGCCCACCTGTATAACGAGGGAATACATTTCATGTCTTAGCAATTAGGCGCCCACTTGTATAACGAGGGAATACATTTCATGTCTTAGCAATTAGGTTCCCACCTGTATAACGAGGGAATACATTTTCATGTCTTAGCAATTAGGCGCCCACCTGTATAACGAGGGAATACATCGTCATGTCTTAGCATTAGGCACCCACATGTATAACGAGGGAATACATTTCATGTCTTAGCAATTAGGCGCCCACCTGTATAACGAGGGAATACATTTCATGTCTTAGCAATTAGGCGCCCACCTGTATAACAAGGGAATACATTTTCATGTCTTAGCAATCAGGCGCCCACCTATATAACGAGGGAATACATTTCATGTCTTAGCAATTAGGCGCCCACCTATATAACAGGGGAATACATTTTCATGTCTTAGCAATTAGGCACCCACCTGTATAACGAGGGAATACATCTTCATGTCTTAGCAATTAGGCGCCACCTGTATAACGAGGGAATACATCGTCATGTCTTATCATTAGGCACCCACATGTATAACGAGGGAATACATTTCATATCTTAGCAATTAGGCGCCCACCCGTATAACGAGGGAATACATTTCATGTCTTAGCATTAGGCGCCCACCTGTATAACGAGGGAATACATTTCATGTCTTTGCAATTTGGCGCCCACCTCTATAACGAGGGAATACATTTCATTTCTTTGCAATTAGGCGCCCACCTGTATAACAAGGGAATACATCTTCATGTCTTAGCATTAGGCACCCACCTGTATAACGAGGGAATACATTTCATGTCTTAGCAATTAGGCGCCCACCTGTATAACGAGGGAATACATTTCATGTCTTAGCAATTAGGCGCCCACCTGTATAACAAGGGAATACATTTTCATGTCTTAGCAATTAGGCGCCCACCTGTATAACGAGGGAATACATTTGATGTCTTAGCAATTAGGCGCGCACCTATATAACGAGGGAATACATTTCATGTCTTAGCAATTAGGCACCCACCTGTATAACGAGGGAATACATTTTCATGTCTTAGCAATTAGGCGCCCGCCTGTATATCGAGGGAATACATTTCATGTCTTAGCAATTAGGCTCCCACCTGTATAACGAGGGAATACATTTTCATGTCTTAGCAATTAGGCGCCCACCTGTATAACGAGGGAATACATTGTCATGTCTTAGCATTAGGCACCCACATGTATAACGAGGGAATACATTTCATGTCTTAGCAATTAGGCGCCCACCTGTATAACGAGGGAATACATTTCATGTCTTAGCAATTAGGCGCCCACCTGTATAACAAGGGAATAGATTTCATGTCTTAGCAATTAGCTGCCCACCTGTATAACGAGGGAATACATTTCATGTCTTAGCAATTAGGCGCCCATCTGTATAACGAGGGAATACATCTTCTTGTCTTAGCATTAGGCACCCACTTGTATAACGAGGGAATACATTTCATGTCTTAGCTATTAGGCGCCCACCTGTATAACGAGGGAATACATTTCATGTCTTTGCAATTAGGCGCCCACCTGTATAATGAGGGAATACATTTTCATGTCTTAGTATTAGGCGCCCACCTGTATAACGAGGGAATACATTTTCATGTCTTAGCATTTAGGCGCCCACCTGTATAACGAGGGAATACATTTCATGTCTTAGCAATTAGGCGCCCACCTGTAAAACGAGGGAATACATTTCATGTCTTAGCAATTAGGCGCCCACCTGTATAACGAAGGAATACATTTCATGTCTTAGCAATTAGGCGCCCACCTGTATAACAAGGGAATACATTTTCATGTCTTAGTATTAGGCGCCCACCTGTATAACGAGGGAATACATTTTCATGTCTTAGCATTAGGCGCCTAACCGTATAACGAGGGAATACATTTTCATGTCTTAGCATTAGGCGCCCAACCGTATAACGAGGGAATACATTCCATGTCATAGCAATTAGGCGCCCACCTGTATAACGAGGGAATACATTTTCATGTCTTAGCATTAGGCGCCCACCTGTATAACGAGGGAATAAATTTTCACGTCTTAGCGTTAGACGCCCACCTGTATAACGAGGGAATACATATCATGTCTTAGCAATTAGGCGCCCACCTGTATAACGAGGGAATACATTCTCATGTCTTAGCGTTAGGCGCCCACCTGTATAACGAGGGAATACATTTCATGTCTTAGAAAATAGGCGCCCACCTGTAGAACGAGTAAATTTCATGTCTTAGCTATTAGGCGCCCACCTGTATAACGAGGGAATACATTTTCATGTCTTAGAATTAGGCGCCCAACTGTATAACGAGGGAATACATTTTCATGTCTTAGCATTAGGCGCCCACCCGTATACCGAGGAAATACATTTCATGTCTTAGCAATTAGGCGCCCACCTGTATAACGAGGGAATACATTTTCATGTCTTAGCTTTAGGCGCCCACCTGTATAACGAGGGAATACATTTTCATGTCTTAGCATTAGGCGCTCACCTGTATAACGAGGGAATACATTTTCATGTCTTAGCAATTAGGCGCCCACCTGTATAACGAGGGAATACATTTCATGTCTTAGCAATTAGGCTCCCACCTGTATAACGAGGGAATACATTTTCATGTCTTAGCAATTAGGCACCCACTTGTATAACGAGGGAATACATTTCATGTCTTAGCATTAGGCACCCACATGTATAACGAGGGAATACATTTCATGTCTTAGCAATTAGGCGCCCACCTGTATAACGAGGGAATACATTTCATGTCTTAGCAATTAGGCGCCCACCTGTATAACAAGGGAATACATTTTCATGTCTTAGCAATCAGGCGCCCACCTATATAACGAGGGAATACATTTCATGTCTTAGCAATTAGGCACCCACCTATATAACAAGGGAATACATTTTCATGTCTTAGCAATTAGGCACCCACCTGTATAACGAGGGAATACATCTTCATGTCTTAGCAATTAGGCGCCCACCTGTATAACGAGGGAATACATCGTCATGTCTTATCATTAGGCACCCACATGTATAACGAGGGAATACATTTCATGTCTTATCAATTAGGCGCCCACCCGTATAACGAGGGAATACATTTCATGTCTTAGCATTAGGCGCCCACCTGTATAACGAGGGAATACATTTCATGTCTTAGCATTAGGCGCCCACCTGTATAACGAGGGAATACATTTCATGTCTTAGCATTAGGCGCCCACCTGTATAACGAGGGAATACATTTTCATGTCTTAGCATTAGGCGCCCAACCGTATAACGAGGGAATACATTTCATGTCTTAGCAATTAGGCGCCCACCTGTATAACGAGGGAATACATTTCATGTCTTAGCAATTAGGCGCCCACCTATATAACGAGGGAATACATCTTCATGTCTTAGCAATTAGGCGCCCACCTGTATAACGAGGGAATACATTTTCATGTCTTAGCAATTAGGCGCCCACCTATATAACGAGGGAATACATTTCATGTCTTAGTAATTAGGCACCCACCTGTATAACGAGGGAATACATTTTCATGTCTTAGCAATTAGGCGCCCACCTGTATATCGAGGGAATACATTTCATGTCTTAGCAATTAGGCTCCCACCTGTATAACGAGGGAATACATTTTCATGTCTTAGCAATTAGGCGCCCACCTGTATAACGAGGGAATACATCGTCATGTCTTAGCATTAGGCACCCACATGTATAACGAGGGAATACATTTCATGTCTTAGCAATTAGGCGCCCACCTGTATAACGAGGGAATACATTTCATGTCTTAGCAATTAGGCGCCCACCTGTATAACAAGGGAATAGATTTCATGTCTTAGCAATTAGCTGCCCACCTGTATAACGAGGGAATACATTTCATGTCTTAGCAATTAGGCGCCCATCTGTATAACGAGGGAATACATCTTCTTGTCTTAGCATTAGGCACCCACTTGTATAACGAGGGAATACATTTCATGTCTTAGCTATTAGGCGCCCACCTGTATAGCGAGGGAATACATTTCATGTCTTTGCAATTAGGCGCCCACCTGTATAATGAGGGAATACATCTTCATGTCTTAGCATTAGGCACCCACCTGTATAACGAGGGAATACATTTCATGTCTTAGCAATTAGGTGCCCACCTGTATAACGAGGGAATACATTTCATGTCTTAGCAATTAGGCGCACCCACCAGTATAGCGAGGGAATACATCTTCATGTCTTAGCATTAGCCACCCACCTGTATAACGAAGGAATACATTTCATGTCTTAGCAATTAGGCGCCCAACTGTACAACGAGGGAATACATTTCATGTTTTTTCAATTAGGCGCCAACCTGTATAACGAGGGAATACATCTTCATGTCTTAGCATTAGGCACCCACTTGTATAACGAGGGAATACATTTCATGTCTTAGCTATTAGGCGCCCACCTGTATAACGAGGGAATACATTTCATGTCTTTGCCATTAGGCGCCCACCTGTATAACGAGGGAATACATCTTCATGTCTTAGCATTAGGCACCCACCTGTATAACGAGGGAATACATTTCATGTCTTAGCTATTAGGCGCCCACCTGTATAACGAGGGAATACATTTCATGTCTTTGCAATTAGGCGCCCACCTATATAACGAGGGAATACATCTTCATGTCTTAGCATTAGGCACCCACCTGTATAACGAGGGAATACATTTCATGTCTTAGCAATTAGGCGCCCACCTGTATAACGAGGGAATACATTTCATGTCTTAGCAATTAGGCGCCCACCTGTATAACGAGGGAATACATTTCATGTCTTAGCAATTAGGCGCCCACCTGTATAACGAGGGAATATATTTTATGTCTTAGCAATTAGGCGCCCACCTGTATAACAAGGGAATACATCTTCATGTCTTAGCATTAGGCACCCACCTGTATAACGAGGGAATACATTTCATGTCTTAGCTATTAGGCGCCCACCTGTATAACGAGGGAATACATTTCATGTCTTTGCAATTAGGCGCCCACCTATATAACGAGGGAATACATCTTCATGTCTTAGCATTAGGCACCCACCTGTATAACGAGGGAATACATTTCATGTCTTAGCAATTAGGCGCCCACCTGTATAACGAGGGAATACATCTTCATGTCTTAGCATTAGGCACCCACCTGTATAACGAGGGAATACATTTCATGTCTTAGCAATTAGGCGCCCACCTGTATAACGAGGGAATACATTTCATGTCTTTGCAATTAGGCGCCCACCTATATAACGAGGGAATACATCTTCATGTCTTAGCATTAGGCACCCACCTGTATAACGAGGGAATACATTTCATGTCTTAGCAATTAGGCGCCCACCTGTATAACGAGGGAATACATTTCATGTCTTAGCAATTAGGCGCCCACCTGTATAACGAGGGAATACATCTTCATGTCTTAGCATTAGGCACCCACCTGTATTACGAGGGAATACATTTCATGTCTTAGCAATTAGGCGCCCACCCGTATAACGAGGGAATACATTTTCATGTCTTAGCAATTAGGCGCCCACCTGTATAACGAGGGAATACATCTTCATGTCTTAGCATTAGGCACCCACCTGTATAACGAGGGAATACATTTCATGTCTTAGCAATTAGGCGCCCACCTGTATAACGAGGGAATACATTTCATGTCTTTGCCATTAGGCGCCCACCTGTATAACGAGGGAATACATCTTCATGTCTTAGCATTAGGCACCCACCTGTATAACGAGGGAATACATTTCATGTCTTAGCTATTAGGCGCCCACCTGTATAACGAGGGAATACATTTCATGTCTTTGCAATTAGGCGCCCACCTGTATAACGAGGGAATACATCTTCATGTCTTAGCATTAGGCACCCACCTGTATAACGAGGGAATACATTTCATGTCTTAGCAATTAGGCGCCCACCTGTATAACGAGGGAATACATCTTCATGTCTTAGCATTAGGCACCCACCTGTATAACGAGGGAATACATTTCATGTCTTAGCTATTAGGCGCCCACCTGTATAACGAGGGAATACATTTCATGTCTTTGCAATTAGGCGCCCACCTATATAACGAGGGAATACATCTTCATGTCTTAGCATTAGGCACCCACCTGTATAACGAGGGAATACATTTCATGTCTTAGCAATTAGGCGCCCACCTGTATAACGAGGGAATACATTTCATGTCTTTGCAATTAGGCGCCCACCTATATAACGAGGGAATACATCTTCATATCTTAGCATTAGGCACCCACCTGTATAACGAGGGAATACATTTTCATGTCTTAGCAATTAGGCGCCCACCTGTATAACGAGGGAATACATCTTCATGTCTTAGCATTAGGCACCCACCTGTATAACGAGGGAATACATTTCATGTCTTAGCAATTAGGCGCCCACTTGTATAACGAGGGAATACATTTCATGTCTTAGCAATTAGGCGCCCACCTGTATAACGAGGGAATACTTTTCATGTCTTAGCAATTAGGCACCCACTTGTATAACGAGGGAATACATCTTCATGTCTTAGCATTAGCCACCCACCTGTATAACGAGGGAATACATTTCATGTCTTAGCAATTAGGCGCCCAACTGTATAACGAGGGAATACATTTCATGTCTTTGCAATTAGGCGCCCACCTGTATAACGAGGGAATACATCTTCATGTCTTAGCATTAGGCACCCACCTGTATAACGAGGGAATACATTTCATGTCTTAGCAATTAGGCGCCCACCTGTATAACGAGGGAATACATTTCATGTCTTTGCAATTAGGCGCCCACCTGTATAACGAGGGAATACATCTTCATGTCTTAGCATTAGGCACCCACCTGTATAACGAGGGAATACATTTCATGTCTTAGCAATTAGGCGCCCACCTGTATAACGAGGGAATACATTTCATGTCTTAGCAATTAGGCGCCCACCTGTATAACGAGGGAATACATTTCATGTCTTAGCAATTAGGCGCCCACCTGTATAACGAGGGAATATATTTTATGTCTTAGCAATTAGGCGCCCACCTGTATAACAAGGGAATACATTTTCATGTCTTAGCAATTAGGCGCCCACCTATATAACGAGGGAATACATTTCTTGTCTTAGCAATTAGGTGCCCACCTGTATAACGAGGGAATACATTTTCATGTCTTAGCAATTAGGCACCCACCAGTATAGCGAGGGAATACATTTCATGTCTTAGCAATTAGGCGCCCAACTGTATAACGAGGGAATACATTTCATGTCATTGCAATTAGGCGCCCACCTGTATAACGAGGGAATACATCTTCATGTCTTAGCATTAGGCACCCACCTGTATAACGAGGGAATACATTTCATGTCTTTGCCATTAGGCGCCCACCTGTATAACGAGGGAATACATCCTCATGTCTTAGCATTAGGCACCCACCTGTATAACGAGGGAATACATTTCATATCTTAGCTATTAGGCGCCCACCTGTATAACGAGGGAATACATTTCATGTCTTTGCAATTAGGCGCCCACCTGTATAACGAGGGAATACATCTTCATGTCTTAGCATTAGGCCCCCACCTGTATAACGAGGGAATACATTTTCATGTCTTAGCATTAGGCGCCCAACCGTATAACGAGGGAATACATTTCATGTCTTAGCAATTAGGCGCCCACCTGTATAACGAGGGAATACATTTCATGTCTTTGCAATTAGGCGCCCACCTGTATAACGAGGGAATACATCTTCATGTCTTAGCATTAGGCACCCACCTGTATAACGAGGGAATACATTTCATGTCTTAGCAATTATGCGCCCACCTGTATAACGAGGTAATACATTTCATGTCTTAGCAATTAGGCGCTCACCTGTATAACAAGGGAATATATTTTATGTCTTAGCAATTAGGCGCCCACCTGTATAACAAGGGAATACATTTTCATGTCTTAGCAATTAGGCGCCCACCTATATAACGAGGGAATACATTTCATGTCTTAGCAATTAGGTGCCCACCTGTATAACGAGGGAATACATTTTCATGTCTTAGCAATTAGGCACCCACCAGTATAGCGAGGGAATACATCTTCATGTCTTAGCATTAGCCACCCACCTGTATAACGAAGGAATACATTTCATGTCTTAGCAATTAGGCGCCCAACTGTACAACGAGGGAATACATTTCATGTTTTTTCAATTAGGCGCCAACCTGTATAACGAGGGAATACATCTTCATGTCTTAGCATTAGGCACCCACTTGTATAACGAGGGAATACGTTTCATGTCTTAGCTATTAGGCGCCCACCTTGTATAACGAGGGAATACATTTCATGTCTTTGCCATTAGGCGCCCACCTGTATAACGAGGGAATACATCTTCATGTCTTAGCATTAGGCACCCACCTGTATAACGAGGGAATACATTTCATGTCTTAGCTATTAGGCGCCCACCTGTATAACGAGGGAATACATTTCATGTCTTTGCAATTAGGCGCCCACCTATATAACGAGGGAATACATCTTCATGTCTTAGCATTAGGCACCCACCTGTATAACGAGGGAATACATTTCATGTCTTAGCAATTAGGCGCCCACCTGTATAACGAGGGAATACATTTCATGTCTTAGCAATTAGGCGCCCACCTGTATAACGAGGGAATACATTTCATGTCTTAGCAATTAGGCGCCCACCTGTATAACGAGGGAATATATTTTATGTCTTAGCAATTAGGCGCCCACCTGTATAACAAGGGAATACATCTTCATGTCTTAGCATTAGGCACCCACCTTGTATAACGAGGGAATACATTTCATGTCTTAGCTATTAGGCGCCCACCTGTATAACGAGGGAATACATTTCATGTCTTTGCAATTAGGCGCCCACCTATATAACGAGGGAATACATCTTCATGTCTTAGCATTAGGCACCCACCTGTATAACGAGGGAATACATTTCATGTCTTAGCAATTAGGCGCCCACCTGTATAACGAGGGAATACATCTTCATGTCTTAGCATTAGGCACCCACCTGTATAACGAGGGAATACATTTCATGTCTTAGCAATTAGGCGCCCACCTGTATAACGAGGGAATACATTTCATGTCTTTGCAATTAGGCGCCCACCTATATAACGAGGGAATACATCTTCATGTCTTAGCATTAGGCACCCACCTGTATAACGAGGGAATACATTTCATGTCTTAGCAATTAGGCGCCCACCTGTATAACGAGGGAATACATTTCATGTCTTAGCAATTAGGCGCCCACCTGTATAACGAGGGAATACATTTCATGTCTTAGCAATTAGGCGCCCACCTGTATAACGAGGGAATATGTTTTATGTCTTAGCAATTAGGCGCCCACCTGTATAACAAGGGAATACATTTTCATGTCTTAGCAATTAGGCGCCCACCTGTATAACGAGGGAATACATTTTCATGTCTTAGCAATTAGGCACCCACCTGTATAACGAGGGAATACATTTCATGTCTTAGCAATTAGGCGCCCAACTGTATAACGAGGGAATACATTTCATGTCTTAGCAATTAGGCGCCCAACTGTATAACGAGGGAATACATTTCATGTCATTGCAATTAGGCGCCCACCTGTATAACGAGGGAATACATCTTCATGTCTTAGCATTAGGCACCCACCTTGTATAACGAGGGAATACATTTCATGTCTTTGCCATTAGGCGCCCACCTGTATAACGAGGGAATACATCTTCATGTCTTAGCATTAGGCACCCACCTGTATAACGAGGGAATACATTTCATGTCTTAGCTATTAGGCGCCCACCTGTATAACGAGGGAATACATTTCATGTCTTTGCAATTAGGCGCCCACCTGTATAACGAGGGAATACATCTTCATGTCTTAGCATTAGGCACCCACCTGCATAACGAGGGAATACATTTCATGTCTTAGCAATTAGGCGCCCACCTGTATAACGAGGGAATATATTTCATGTCTTTGCAATTAGGCGCCCACCTGTATAACGAGGGAATACATTTTCATGTCTTAGCATTAGGCACCCACCTGTATAACGAGGGAATACATTTCATGTCTTAGCAATTAGGCGCCCACCTGTATAACGAGGGAATACATCTTCATGTCTTAGCATTAGGCACCCACCTGCATAACGAGGGAATACATTTCATGTCTTAGCAATTAGGCGCCCACCTGTATAACGAGGGAATACATTTCATGTCTTAGCAATTAGGCGCCCACCTGTATAATGAGGGAATACATTTTCATGTCTTTGCATTAGGCGCCCACCTGTATAACGAGGGAATACATTTCCATGTCTTAGAATTAGGCGCCCACCTGTATAACGAGGGAGTACATTTTCATGTCTTAGCATTAGGCGCCCACCCGTATAACGAGGGAATACATTTCATGTCTTAGCAATTACGCGCCCACCTGTATAATGAGGGAATACATTTTCATGTCTTAGGTTTAGGCGCCCACCTGCATAACGAGGGAATAAATTTTCATGTCTTAGCATTAGGCGCCCACCTGTATAACGAGGGAATACATTTCATGTCTTAGCAATTAGGCACCCACCTGTATAACAAGGGAATACATTTCATGTCTTAGCAATTAGGTGCCCACCTGTATAACGAGGGAATACATTTTCATGTCTTAGCAATTAGGCGCCCACCTGTATAACGAGGGAATACATTTTATGTCTTAGCAATTAGGCTCCCACCTGTATAACGAGGGAATACATTTTCGTGTCTTAGCATTAGGCGCCCACCTGTATAACGAGGGAATACATTTTCATATCTTAGAAATTAGGCGCCCACATGTATAACGAGGGAATACATTTCTTTTCTTAGCATTTAGGCTCCCACCTGTATAACGAGGGAAAACATTTTCATGTCTTTGCATTAGGCTCCCACCTGTATAACGAGGGAATACATTTTCATGTCTTAGCATTAGGCGCCCACCCGTATAACGAGGGAATACATTTCATGTCTTAGCATTAGGCGCCTACCCGTATAACGAGGGAATACATATCATGTCTTTGCAATTAGGCGCCCACCTGTATAACGAGGGAATACATTTCATGTCTTTGCAATTAGGCGCTCACCTGTATAACGAGGGAATACATTTTCATGTCTTAGCATTAGGCACCCACCTGTATAACGAGGGAATACATTTCATGTCTTAGCAATTAGGCGCCCACTTGTATAACGAGGGAATACATTTCATGTCTTAGCAATTAGGCGCCCACCTCTGTATAACGAGGGAATACATTTCATGTCTTAGCAATTAGGTGCCCACCTGTATAACGAGGGAATACATTTTCATGTCTTAGCAATTAGGCGCCCACCTGTATAACGAGGGAATACATTTCATGTCTTAGCAATTAGGCTCCCACCTGTATAACGAGGGAATACATTTTCATGTCTTAGCAATTAGGCACCCACTTGTATAACGAGGGAATACATTTCATGTCTTAGCAATTAGGTGCCCACCTGTATAACGAGGGAATATATTTTCATGTCTTAGCAATTAGGCGCCCACCTGTATAACGAGGAAATACATTTCATGTCTTAGTAATTAGGCTCCCACCTGTATAACGAGGGAATATATTTTCATGTCTTAGCAATTAGGCGCCCACCTGTATAACGAGGGAATACATCGTCATGTCTTAGCATTAGGCACCCACATGTATAACGAGGGAATACATTTCATGTCTTAGCAATTAGGCGCCCACCTGTATAACGAGGGAATACATTTCATGTCTTAGCAATTAGGCGCCCACCTGTATAAAGAGGGAATTCATTTCATGTCTTAGCAATTAGGCGCCCACCTGTATAACAAGGGAATACATTTTCATGTCTTAGCAATAAGGCGCCCACCTGTATAACGAGGGAATATATTTCTTGTCTTTGCAATTAGGCGCCAACTTGTATAACGAGGGAATACATCTTCATGTCTTAGCATTAGGCACCCACCTGTATTACGAGGGAATACATTTCATGTCTTAGCAATTAGGCACCCACCCGCATAACGAGGGAATATATTTTCATGTCTTAGCAATTAGGCACCCACCCGTATAACGAGGGAATACATTTTCATGTCTTAGCAATTAGTCGCCCACCTGTATAACGAGGGAATACATCTTCATGTCTTAGCATTAGGCACCCACCTGTATAACGAGGGAATACATTTCATGTCTTAGCAATTAGGCGCCCACCTGTATAACGAGGGAATACATTTCATGTCTTTGCAATTAGGCGCCCACCTGTATAACGAGGGAATACATCTTCATGTCTTAGCATTAGGCACCCACCTGTATAACGAGGGAATACATTTCATGTCTTAGCAATTAGGCGCCCACCTGTATAACGAGGGAATACATTTCATGTCTTAGCAATTAGGCGCCCACCTGTATAACGAGGGAATACATTTCATGTCTTAGCAATTAGGCGCCCACCTGTATAACGAGGGAATACATTTCATGTCTTAGCAATTAGGCGCCCACCTGTATAACGAGGGAATACATTTCATGTCTTAGCAATTAGGCGCCCACCTGTATAACGAGGGAATACATTTCATGTCTTAGTAATTAGGCGCCCACCTGTATAACGAGGGAATACATTTTCATGTCTTAGCATTAGGCGCCCACCTGTATAACGAGGGAATACATTTTCATGTCTTAGAATTAGGCGCCCAACTGTATAACGAGGGAATACATTTTCATGTCTAAGCATTAGGCGCCCACCCGTATACCGAGGAAAAACATTTCATGTCTTAGCAATTAGGCGCCCACCTGTATAACGAGGGAATACATTTTCATGTCTTAGCTTTAGGCGCCCACCTGTATAACGAGGGAATACATTTTCATGTCTTAGCATTAGGCGCTCACCTGTATAACGAGGGAATACATTTCATGTCTTAGCAATTAGGCGCCCACCTGTATAACGAGGGAATACATTTTCATGTCTTAGCATTAGGCACCCACCTGTATAACGAGGGAATACATTTCATGTCTTAGCAATTAGGCGCCCACCTGTATAACGAGGGAATACATCTTCATGTCTTAGCATTAGGCACCCACATGTATAACGAGGGAATACATTTCATGTCTTAGCAATTAGGCTCCCACCTGTATAACGAGGGAATACATTTCATGTCTTTGCAATTAGGCGCCCACCTATATAACGAGGGTAATATATTTTATGTCTTAGCAATTAGGCGCCCACCTGTATAACAAGGGAATACATTTTCATGTCTTAGCAATTAGGCGCCCACCTATATAACGAGGGAATACATTTTCATGTCTTAGCAATTAGGCACCCACCTGTATAACGAGGGAATACATCTTCATGTCTTAGCATTAGGCACCCACCTGTATAACGAGGGAATACATTTTCATGTCTTAGCAATTAGACGCCCACCTGTATAACGAGGGAATAAATTTCATGTCTTAGCTATTAGGCGCCCACCTGTATAACGAGGGAATACATTTTCATGTCTTAGAATTAGGCGCCCAACTGTATAACGAGGGAATACATTTTCATGTCTAAGCATTAGGCGCCCACCCGTATACCGAGGAAAAACATTTCATGTCTTAGCAATTAGGCGCCCACCTGTATAACGAGGGAATACATTTTCATGTCTTAGCTTTAGGCGCCCACCTGTATAACGAGGGAATACATTTTCATGTCTTAGCATTAGGCGCTCACCTGTATAACGAGGGAATACATTTCATGTCTTAGCAATTAGACGCCCACTGTATAACGAGGGAATACATTTCATGTCTTAGCAATTAGGCTCCCACCTGTATAACGAGGGAATACATTTCATGTCTTTGCAATTAGGCGCCCACCTATATAACGAGGGTATACATCTTCATGTCTTAGCATTAGGCACCCACATGTATAACGAGGGAATACATTTCATGTCTTAGCAATTAGGCGCCCACCTGTATAACGAGGGAATACATTTCATGTCTTAGCAATTAGGCGCCCACCTGTATAACAAGGGAATACATTTTCATGTCTTAGCAATCAGGCGCCCACCTATATAACGAGGGAATACATTTCATGTCTTAGCAATTAGGCGCCCACCTATATAACAGGGGAATACATTTTCATGTCTTAGCAATTAGGCACCCACCTGTATAACGAGGGAATACATCTTCATGTCTTAGCAATTAGGCGCCACCTGTATAACGAGGGAATACATCGTCATGTCTTATCATTAGGCACCCACATGTATAACGAGGGAATACATTTCATATCTTAGCAATTAGGCGCCCACCCGTATAACGAGGGAATACATTTCATGTCTTAGCATTAGGCGCCCACCTGTATAACGAGGGAATACATTTCATGTCTTAGCAATTAGGCGCCCACCTGTATAACGAGGGAATACATTTGATGTCTTAGCAATTAGGCGCGCACCTATATAACGAGGGAATACATTTCATGTCTTAGCAATTAGGCGCCCACCTGTATAACGAGGGAATACATTTTCATGTCTTAGCAATTAGGCGCCTACCTGTATAACGAGGGAATACATTTCATGTCTTAGCAATTAGGCGCCCACCTGTATAACAAGGGAATACATTTCATGTCTTAGCAATTAGGCCACCCACCTGTATAACGAGGGAATATATTTCATGTCTTAGCAATTAGGCTCTCACCTGTATAACGAGGGAATACATTTTCATGTCTTAGCATTAGGCACCCACCTGTATAACGAGGGAATACATTTCATGTCTTAGCAATTAGGCGCCCACTTGTATAACGAGGGAATACATTTCATGTCTTAGCAATTAGGCGCCCACCTGTATAACGAGGGAATACATTTCATGTTTTTTCAATTAGGCGCCAACCTGTATAACGAGGGAATACATCTTCATGTCTTAGCATTAGGCACCCACTTGTATAACGAGGGAATACATTTCATGTCTTAGCTATTAGGCGCCCACCTGTATAACGAGGGAATACATTTCATGTCTTTGCAATTAGGCGCCCACCTGTATAACGAGGGAATACATCTTCATGTCTTAGCATTAGGCCCCCACCTGTATAACGAGGGAATACATTTTCATGTCTTAGCATTAGGCGCCCAACCGTATAACGAGGGAATACATTTCATGTCTTAGCAATTAGGCGCCCACCTGTAAAACGAGGGAATACATTTCATGTCTTAGCAATTAGGCGCCCACCTGTATAACGAAGGAATACATTTCATGTCTTAGCAATTAGGCGCCCACCTGTATAACAAGGGAATACATTTTCATGTCTTAGTATTAGGCGCCCACCTGTATAACGAGGGAATACATTTTCATGTCTTAGCATTAGGCGCCTAACCGTATAACGAGGGAATACATTTTCATGTCTTAGCATTAGGCGCCCAACCGTATAACGAGGGAATACATTCCATGTCTTAGCAATTAGGCGCCCACCTGTATAACGAGGGAATACATTTTCATGTCTTAGCATTAGGCGCCCACCTGTATAACGAGGGAATACATTTTCATGTCTTAGCATTAGGTGCCCACCTGTATAACGAGGGAATACATTTCATGTCTTAGCAATTAGGCGCCCACCTGTATAACGAGGGAATACATTTCATGTCTTAGCAATTAGGTGCCCACCTGTATAACGAGGGAATACATTTTCATGTCTTAGCAATTAGGCGCCCACCTGTATAACGAGGGAATACATTTCATGTCTTAGCAATTAGGCGCCCACCTGTATAACGAGGGAATACATTTTCATGTCTTAGCAATTAGGCGCCCACCTGTATAACGAGGGAATACATTTCATGTCTTAGCATTAGGCGCCTACCTGTATAACGAGGGAATACATTTTCATGTCTTTGCAATTAGGCGCCCACCTGCATAACGAGGGAATACATTTTCATGTCTTAGTATTAGGCGCCCACCTGTATAACGAGGGAATACATTTTCATGTCTTAGCATTAGGCGCCCAACCGTATAACGAGGGAATACATTTCATGTCTTAGCAATTAGGCGCCCACCTGTATAACGAGGGAATACATTTCATGTCTTAGCAATTAGGCTCCCACCTGTATAACGAGGGAATACATTTTCATGTCTTAGCAATTAGGCGCCCACCTGTATAACGAGGGAATACATCGTCATGTCTTAGCATTAGGCACCCACATGTATAACGAGGGAATACATTTCATGTCTTAGCAATTAGGCGCCCACCTGTATAACGAGGGAATACATTTCATGTCTTAGCAATTAGGCGCCCACCTGTATAACAAGGGAATACATTTTCATGTCTTAGCAATCAGGCGCCCACCTATATAACGAGGGAATACATTTCATGTCTTAGCAATTAGGCGCCCACCTATATAACGAGGGAATACATTTTCATGTCTTAGCAATTAGGCGGTATAACGAGGGAATACATCTTCATGTCTTAGCAATTAGGCGCCCACCTGTATAACGAGGGAATACATCGTCATGTCTTATCATTAGGCACCCACATGTATAACGAGGGAATACATTTCATGTCTTAGCAATTAGGCGCCCACCTGTATAACGAGGGAATACATTTCATGTCTTAGCATTAGGCGCCCACCTGTATAACGAGGGAATACATTTCATGTCTTTGCAATTTGGCGCCCACCTGTATAACGAGGGAATACATTTCATTTCTTTGCAATTAGGCGCCCACCTGTATAACGAGGGAATACATCTTCATGTCTTAGCATTAGGCACCCACCTGTATAACGAGGGAATACATTTCATGTCTTAGCAATTAGGCGCCCACTTGTATAACGAGGGAATACATTTCATGTCTTAGCAATTAGGCGCCCACCTATATAACGAGGGAATACATCTTCATGTCTTAGCAATTAGGCGCCCACCTGTATAACGAGGGAATACATTTTCATGTCTTAGCAATTAGGCGCCCACCTATATAACGAGGGAATACATTTCATGTCTTAGTAATTAGGCACCCACCTGTATAACGAGGGAATACATTTTCATGTCTTAGCAATTAGGCGCCCACCTGTATATCGAGGGAATACATTTCATGTCTTAGCAATTAGGCTCCCACCTGTATAACGAGGGAATACATTTTCATGTCTTAGCAATTAGGCGCCCACCTGTATAACGAGGGAATACATCGTCATGTCTTAGCATTAGGCACCCACATGTATAACGAGGGAATACATTTCATGTCTTAGCAATTAGGCGCCCACCTGTATAACGAGGGAATACATTTCATGTCTTAGCAATTAGGCGCCCACCTGTATAACAAGGGAATAGATTTCATGTCTTAGCAATTAGCTGCCCACCTGTATAACGAGGGAATACATTTCATGTCTTAGCAATTAGGCGCCCATCTGTATAACGAGGGAATACATCTTCTTGTCTTAGCATTAGGCACCCACTTGTATAACGAGGGAATACATTTCATGTCTTAGCTATTAGGCGCCCACCTGTATAGCGAGGGAATACATTTCATGTCTTTGCAATTAGGCGCCCACCTGTATAATGAGGGAATACATCTTCATGTCTTAGCATTAGGCACCCACCTGTATAACGAGGGAATACATTTCATGTCTTAGCAATTAGGCGCCCACCTGTATAACGAGGGAATACATTTCATGTCTTAGCAATTAGGCGCCCACCTGTAAAACGAGGGAATACATTTCATGTCTTAGCAATTAGGCGCCCACCTGTATAACGAAGGAATACATTTCATGTCTTAGCAATTAGGCGCCCACCTGTATAACAAGGGAATACATTTTCATGTCTTAGTATTAGGCGCCCACATGTATAACGAGGGAATACATTTTCATGTCTTAGCATTAGGCGCCTAACCGTATAACGAGGGAATACATTTTCATGTCTTAGCATTAGGCGCCCAACCGTATAACGAGGGAATACATTCCATGTCATAGCAATTAGGCGCCCACCTGTATAACGAGGGAATACATTTTCATGTCTTAGCATTAGGCGCCCACCTGTATAACGAGGGAATACATTTTTATGTCTTAGCATTAGGTGCCCACCTGTATAACGAGGGAATACATTTCATGTCTTAGCAATTAGGCGCCCACCTGTATAACGAGGGAATACATTTCATGTCTTAGCAATTAGGTGCCCACCTGTATAACGAGGGAATACATTTTCATGTCTTAGCAATTAGGCGCCCACCTGTATAACGAGGGAATACATTTAATGTCTTAGCAATTAGGCTCCCACCTGTATAACTAGGGAATACATTTTCATGTCTTCGCAATTAGGCGCCCACCTGTATAACGAGGGAATACATTTTCATGTCTTAGCATTAGGCGCCCACCTGTATAACGAGGGAATACATTTTCATGTCTTAGCAATTAGGCGCCCACCTGTATAACGAGGGAATACATTTCATGTCTTAGCAATTAGGTGCCCACCTGTATAACGAGGGAATACATTTTCATGTCTTAGCAATTAGGCACCCACCTGTATAACGAGGGAATACATCTTCATGTCTTAGCATTAGGCACCCACCTGTATAACGAGGGAATACATTTCATGTCTTAGCAATTAGGCGCCCACCTGTATAACGAGGGAATACATTTCATGTCTTTGCAATTAGGCGCCCACCTGTATAACGAGGGAATACATCTTCGTGTCTTAACATTAGGCACCCACCTGTATTACGAGGGAATACATTTCATGTCTTATCAATTAGGCGCCCACCTGTATAACAAGGGACTACATTTTCATGTCTTAGCAATTAGGCGCCCACCTGTATAACGAGGGAATACATTTTCATGTCTTAGCAATTAGGCACCCACCTGTATAACGAGGGAATACATTTCATGTCTTAGCAATTAGGCGCCCAACTGTATAACGAGGGAATACATTTTCATGTCTTAGCATTAGGCGCCCACCTGTATAACGAAGGAATACATCTCATGTCTTAGCAATTAGGCGCCCACCTGCATAACGAGGGAATACATTTCATGTCTTAGCAATTAGGCACCCACCTGTATAACGAGGGAATACATCGTCATGTCTTATCATTAGGCACCCACATGTATAACGAGGGAATACATTTCATGTCTTATCAATTAGGCGCCCACCCGTATAACGAGGGAATACATTTCATGTCTTAGCATTAGGCGCCCACCTGTATAACGAGGGAATACATTTCATGTCTTTGCAATTTGGCGCCCACCTGTATAACGAGGGAATACATTTCATTTCTTTGCAATTAGGCGCCCACCTGTATAACGAGGGAATACATCTTCATGTCTTAGCATTAGGCACCCACCTGTATAACGAGGGAATACATTTCATGTCTTAGCAATTAGGCGCCCACTTGTATAACGAGGGAATACATTTCATGTCTTAGCAATTAGGCGCCCACCTATATAACGAGGGAATACATCTTCATGTCTTAGCAATTAGGCGCCCACCTGTATAACGAGGGAATACATTTTCATGTCTTAGCAATTAGGCGCCCACCTATATAACGAGGGAATACATTTCATGTCTTAGTAATTAGGCACCCACCTGTATAACGAGGGAATACATTTTCATGTCTTAGCAATTAGGCGCCCACCTGTATATCGAGGGAATACATTTCATGTCTTAGCAATTAGGCTCCCACCTGTATAACGAGGGAATACATTTTCATGTCTTAGCAATTAGGCGCCCACCTGTATAACGAGGGAATACATCGTCATGTCTTAGCATTAGGCACCCACATGTATAACGAGGGAATACATTTCATGTCTTAGCAATTAGGCGCCCACCTGTATAACGAGGGAATACATTTCATGTCTTAGCAATTAGGCGCCCACCTGTATAACAAGGGAATAGATTTCATGTCTTAGCAATTAGGCGCCCACCTGTATAACGAGGGAATACATTTCATGTCTTAGCAATTAGGCGCCCATCTGTATAACGAGGGAATACATCTTCTTGTCTTAGCATTAGGCACCCACTTGTATAACGAGGGAATACATTTCATGTCTTAGCTATTAGGCGCCCACCTGTATAGCGAGGGAATACATTTCATGTCTTTGCAATTAGGCGCCCACCTGTATAATGAGGGAATACATCTTCATGTCTTAGCATTAGGCACCCACCTGTATAACGAGGGAATACATTTCATGTCTTAGCAATTAGGCGCCCACCTGTATAACGAGGGAATACATTTCATGTCTTAGCAATTAGGCGCCCACCTGTAAAACGAGGGAATACATTTCATGTCTTAGCAATTAGGCGCCCACCTGTATAACGAAGGAATACATTTCATGTCTTAGCAATTAGGCGCCCACCTGTATAACAAGGGAATACATTTTCATGTCTTAGTATTAGGCGCCCACATGTATAACGAGGGAATACATTTTCATGTCTTAGCATTAGGCGCCTAACCGTATAACGAGGGAATACATTTTCATGTCTTAGCATTAGGCGCCCAACCGTATAACGAGGGAATACATTCCATGTCATAGCAATTAGGCGCCCACCTGTATAACGAGGGAATACATTTTCATGTCTTAGCATTAGGCGCCCACCTGTATAACGAGGGAATACATTTTTATGTCTTAGCATTAGGTGCCCACCTGTATAACGAGGGAATACATTTCATGTCTTAGCAATTAGGCGCCCACCTGTATAACGAGGGAATACATTTCATGTCTTAGCAATTAGGTGCCCACCTGTATAACGAGGGAATACATTTTCATGTCTTAGCAATTAGGCGCCCACCTGTATAACGAGGGAATACATTTAATGTCTTAGCAATTAGGCTCCCACCTGTATAACGAGGGAATACATTTTCATGTCTTCACTATTAGGCGCCCACCTGTATAACGAGGGAATACATTTTCATGTCTTAGCATTAGGCGCCCACCTGTATAACGAGGGAATACATTTCATGTCTTAGCAATTAGGCGCCCACCTGTATAACGAGGGAATACATTTCATGTCTTAGCAATTAGGTGCCCACCTGTATAACGAGGGAATACATTTTCATGTCTTAGCAATTAGGCACCCACCTGTATAACGAGGGAATACATCTTCATGTCTTAGCATTAGGCACCCACCTGTATAACGAGGGAATACATTTCATGTCTTAGCAATTAGGCGCCCACCTGTATAACGAGGGAATACATTTCATGTCTTTGCAATTAGGCGCCCACCTGTATAACGAGGGAATACATCTTCGTGTCTTAACATTAGGCACCCACCTGTATTACGAGGGAATACATTTCATGTCTTATCAATTAGGCGCCCACCTGTATAACGAGGGAATACATTTCATGTCTTAGCAATTAGGCGCCCACCTGTATAACGAGGGAATACATTTTCATGTCTTAGCAATTAGGCGCCCACCTGTATAACGAGGGAATACATTTCATGTCTTTGCAATTAGGCGCCCACCTATATAACGAGGGAATACATCTTCATGTCTTAGCATTAGGCACCCACCTGTATAACGAGGGAATACATTTCATGTCTTAGCAATTAGGCGCCCACCTGTATAACGAGGGAATACATTTCATGTCTTAGCAATTAGGCGCCCACCTGTATAACGAGGGAATACATTTCATGTCTTAGCAATTAGGCGCCCACCTGTATAGCGAGGGAACACTTTTCATGTCTTAGAAAATAGGCGCCCACCTGTATAACGAGGGAATACATTTCATGTCTTAGCAATTAGGTGCCCACCTGTATAACGAGGGAATACATTTTCATGTCTTAGTAATTAGGCGCCCACCTGTATAACGAGGGAATACATTTCATGTCTTAGCAATTAGGCGCCCACCTATATAACGAGGGAATACATTTCATGTCTTAGAAATTAGGCGCCCACCTGTATAACGAGGGAATACATTTTCATGTCTTAGCAATTAGGCGCCCACCTGTATAGCGAGGGAATACATTTCATGTCTTAGCAATTAGGCGCCCACCTGTATAACGAGGGAATACATTTTCATGTCTTAGCATTAGGCGCCCACCTGTATAACGAGGGAATACATTTTCATGTCTTAGCATTAGGCTCCCACCTGTACAACGAGGGAATACATTTCATGTCTTAGCAATTAGGCGCCCACCTGTATAACGAGGGAATACATTTCATGTCTTAGCAATTAGGTGCCCACCTTTATAACGATGGAATACATTTTCATGTCTTAGCAATTAGGCGCCCACCTGTATAACGATGGAATACATTTGATGTCTTAGCAATTAGGCGCCCACCCATATAACGAGGGAATACATTTCATGTCTTAGCAATTAGGCGCCCACCTGTATAACGAGGGAATACATTTTCATGTCTTAGCAATTAGGCACCCACCTGTATAATGAGGGAATACATTTTCATGTCTTAGCATTAGGCGCCGACCTGTAGAACAAGGGAATACATTTTCATGTCTTAGCATTATGCACCCACCTGTATAATGAGGGAATACATTTTCTTGTCTCAACATTAGGCGCCCACCTGTATAACGAGGGAATACATTTCATATCTTAGCAATTAGGCGCCCACCGGTATAACGAGGGAATACATTTCATATCTTAGCACTTAGGCGCCCACCTGTATAACGAGGGAATACATTTCATGTCTTAGCATTAGGCGCCCACCTGTATAACGAGGGAATACATTTCATGTCTTTGCAATTTGGCGCCCACCTGTATAACGAGGGAATACATTTCATTTCTTTGCAATTAGGCGCCCACCTGTATAACGAGGGAATACATCTTCATGTCTTAGCATTAGGCACCCACCTGTATAAGGGAATACATTTCATGTCTTAGCAATTAGGCGCCCACCTGTATAACGAGGGAATACATTTCATGTCTTAGCAATTAGGCGCCCACCTGTATAACAAGGGAATACATTTTCATGTCTTAGCAATTAGGCGCCCACCTGTATAACGAGGGAATACATTTCATGTCTTAGCAATTAGGCGCCCATCTGTATAACGAGGGAATACATCTTCTTGTCTTAGCATTAGGCACCCACTTGTATAACGAGGGAATACATTTCATGTCTTAGCTATTAGGCGCCCACCTGTATAGCGAGGGAATACATTTCATGTCTTTGCAATTAGGCGCCCACCTGTATAATGAGGGAATACATCTTCATGTCTTAGCATTAGGCACCCACCTGTATAACGAGGGAATACATTTCATGTCTTAGCAATTAGGCGCCCACCTGTATAACGAGGGAATACATTTCATGTCTTAGCAATTAGGCGCCCACCTGTATAACGAGGGAATACATTTCATGTCTTAGCAATTAGGCGCCCACCTGTATAACGAGGGAATATATTTTATGTCTTAGCAATTAGGCGCCCACCTGTATAACAAGGGAATACATTTTCATGTCTTAGGTATTAGGCGCCCACATGTATAACGAGGGAATACATTTTCATGTCTTAGCATTAGGCGCCTAACCGTATAACGAGGGAATACATTTTCATGTCTTAGCATTAGGCGCCCAACCGTATAACAAGGGAATACATTCCATGTCTTAGCAATTAGGCGCCCACCTGTATAACGAGGGAATACATTTTCATGTCTTAGCATTAGGCGCCCACCTGTATAACGAGGGAATACATTTTCATGTCTTAGCATTAGGTGCCCACCTGTATAACGAGGGAATACATTTCATGTCTTAGCAATTAGGCGCCCACCTGTATAACGAGGGAATACATTTCATGTCTTAGAAATTAGGTGCCCACCTGTATAACGAGGGAATACATTTTCATGTCTTAGCAATTAGGCGCCCACCTGTATAACGAGGGAATACATTTAATGTCTTAGCAATTAGGCTCCCACCTGTATAACTAGGGAATACATTTTCATGTCTTCGCAATTAGGCGCCCACCTGTATAACGAGGGAATACATTTTCATGTCTTAGCATTAGGCGCCCACCTGTATAACGAGGGAATACATTTCATGTCTTAGCAATTAGGCGCCCACTTGTATAACGAGGGAATACATTTCATGTCTTAGCAATTAGGTGCCCACCTGTATAACGAGGGAATACATTTTCATGTCTTAGTAATTAGGTGCCCACCTGTATAACGAGGGAATACATTTTCATGTCTTAGCATTAGGCGCCCACCCGTATAACGAGGGAATACATTTCATGTCTTAGCAATTAGGCGCCCACCTGTATAACGAGGGAATACATTTTCATGTCTTAGTAATTAGGCGCCCACCTGTATAACGAGGGAATACAATTCATGTCTTAGCAATTAGGCTCCCACCTGTATAACGAGGGAATACATCTTCATGTCTTAGCATTAGGCACCCACCTGTATAACGAGGGAATACATTTCATGTCTTAGCTATTAGGCGCCCACCTGTATAACGAGGGAATACATTTTCATGTCTTAGCAATTAGGCTCCCACCTGTATAACGAGGGAATACATTTCATGTCTTAGCAATTAGGCTCCCACCTGTATAACGAGGGAATACATTTACATGTCTTAGCAATTAGGCGGCCACCTGTATAACGAGGGAATACATCGTCATGTCTTAGCATTAGGCACACACATGTATAACGAGGGAATACATTTTCATGTCTTAGCATTAGGCTCCCACCTGTACAACGAGGGAATACATTTCATGTCTTAGCAATTAGGCGCCCACCTGTATAACGAGGGAATACATTTCATGTCTTAGCAATTAGGCGCCCACCTGTATAACGAGGGAATACATTTCATGTCTTAGCAATTAGGTGCCCACCTGTATAACGAGGGAATACATTTTCATGTCTTAGTAATTAGGCGCCCACCTGTATAACGAGGGAATACATTTCATGTCTTAGCAATTAGGCTCCCACCTGTATAACGAAGGGAATACATTTTCATGTCTTAGTATTAGGCGCCCACCTGTATAACGAGGGAATACATTTTCATGTCTTAGCATTAGGCGCCCAACCGTATAACGAGGGAATACATTTCATGTCTTAGCAATTAGGCGCCCACCTGTATAACGAGGGAATACATTTTCATGTCTTAGCAATTAGGCGCCCACCTGTATAACGAGGGAATACATTTTCATGTCTTAGCATTAGGCGCCCACCTGTATAACGAGGGAATACATTTCATGTCTTAGCAATTAGGCGCCCACCTGTATAACGAGGGAATACATTTCATGTCTTAGCAATTAGGTGCCCACCTTTATAACGATGGAATACATTTTCATGTCTTAGCAATTAGGCGCCCACCTGTATAACGATGGAATACATTTGATGTCTTAGCAATTAGGCGCCCACCCATATAACGAGGGAATACATTTCATGTCTTAGCAATTAGGCGCCCACCTGTATAACGAGGGAATACATTTTCATGTCTTAGCAATTAGGCGCCCACCTGTATAACGAGGGAATACATTTCATGTCTTAGCATTAGGCATCCACCTGTATAACGAGGGAATACATTTCATGTCTTAACAATTAGGCGCCCACCTATATAACGAGGGAATACATTTCATGTCTTAGCAATTAGGCGCCCGCTTGTATAACAAGGGAATACATTTCATGTCTTAGCAATTAGGCGCCCACCTGTATAACAAGGGAATACATTTCATGTCTTAGCAATTAGGCTCCCACCTGTATAACTAGGGAATACATTTTCATGTCTTCGCAATTAGGCGCCCACCTGTATAACGAGGGAATACATTTTCATGTCTTAGCATTAGGCGCCCACCTGTATAACGAGGGAATACATTTTCATGTCTTAGCAATTAGGCGCCCACCTGTATAACGAGGGAATACATTTCATGTCTTAGCAATTAGGTGCCCACCTGTATAACGAGGGAATACATTTTCATGTCTTAGCAATTAGGCGCCCACCTGTATAACGAGGGAATACATTTCATGTCTTAGCAATTAGGCTCCCACCTGTATAACGAGGGAATACATTTTCATGTCTTCGCAATTAGGCGCCCACCTGTATAACAAAGGAATACATCGTCATGTCTTAGCATTAGGCACACACATGTATAACGAGGGAATACATTTCATGTCTTAGCAATTAGGCACCCACCTGTATAACGAGGGAATACATTTCATGTCTTAGCAATTAGGCGCCCACATCGTATAGCGAGGGAATACATTTCATGTCTTAGCAATTAGGCGCCCACCTGTATAACGAGGGAATACATTTTCATGTCTTAGCATTAGGCGCCCACCTGTATAACGAGGGAATACATTTTCATGTCTTAGCATTAGGCGCCCACCTGTATAACGAGGGAATACATTTCATGTCTTAGCAATTAGGCGCCCACCTGTATAACGAGGGAATACATTTCATGTCTTAGCAATTAGGTGCCCACCTGTATAACGAGGGAATACATTTTCATGTCTTAGCAATTAGGCGCCCACCTGTATAACGAGGGAATACATTTAATGTCTTAGCAATTAGGCTCCCACCTGTATAACTAGGGAATACATTTTCATGTCTTCGCAATTAGGCGCCCACCTGTATAACGAGGGAATACATTTTCATGTCTTAGCATTAGGCGCCCACCTGTATAACGAGGGAATACATTTCATGTCTTAGCAATTAGGCGCCCACCTGTATAACGAGGGAATACATTTCATGTCTTAGCAATTAGGTGCCCACCTGTATAACGAGGGAATACATTTTCATGTCTTAGCAATTAGGCACCCACCTGTATAACGAGGGAATACATCTTCATGTCTTAGCATTAGGCACCCACCTGTATAACGAGGGAATACATTTCATGTCTTAGCAATTAGGCGCCCACCTGTATAACGAGGGAATACATTTCATGTCTTTGCAATTAGGCGCCCACCTGTATAACGAGGGAATACATTTTCATGTCTTAGCATTAGGCGCCCACCTGTATAACGAGGGAATACATTTCATGTCTTAGCAATTAGGCGCCCACCTGTATAACGAGGGAATACATTTCATGTCTTAGCAATTAGGTGCCCACCTGTATAACGAGGGAATACATTTTCATGTCTTAGCAATTAGGCACCCACCTGTATAACAAGGGAATACATTTTCATGTCTTAGCATTATGCGCCCACCTGTATAACGAGGGAATACATTTTCATGTCTTAGCATTAGGCGCCCACCTGTATAACAAGGGAATACATTTTCATGTCTTAGCATTAGGCGCCCACCTGTATAACGAGGGAATACATTTCATGTCTTAGCAATTAGGCGCCCACTTGTATAACGAGGGAATACATTTCATGTCTTAGCAATTAGGCGCCCACCTGTATAACGAGGGAATACTTTTCATGTCTTAGCATTAGGTGCCCACCTGTATAACGAGGGAATACATTTCATGTCTTAGCAATTAGGTGCCCACCTGTATAACGAGGGAATACATTTTCATGTCTTAGTAATTAGGCGCCCACCTGTATAACGAGGGAATACATTTCATGACTTTGCAATTAGGTGCCTACCTGTATAACGAGGGAATACAATTCATGTCTTAGCAATTAGGCTCCCACCTGTATAACGAGGGAATACATCTTCATGTCTTAGCATTAGGCACCCACCTGTATAACGAGGGAATACATTTTCATGTTTTAGCATTAGGCGCCCTCCTGTATAACGAGGGAATACATTTTCATGTCTTAGCATTAGGCGCCCACCTGTATAACGAGGGAATACATTTCATGTCTTAGCAATTAGGTGCCCACCTGTATAACGAGGGAATACATTTTCATGTCTTAGCAATTAGGCGCCCACCTGTATAACGAGGGAATACATTTCATGTCTTAGCAATTAGGCACCCACCTGTATAACGAGGGAATACATTTTCATGTCTTCGCAATTAGGCGCCCACCTGTATAACAAAGGAATACATCGTCATGTCTTAGCATTAGGCACACACATGTATAACGAGGGAATACATTTCATGTCTTAGCAATTAGGCACCCACCTGTATAACGAGGGAATACATTTCATGTCTTAGCAATTAGGCGCCCACCTGTATAACGAGGGAATACATTTCATGTCTTAGCAATTAGGCGCCCACCTGTATAACGAGGGAATACATTTTCATGTCTTAGCATTAGGCGCCCACCTGTATAACGAGGGAATACATTTTCATGTCTTAGCATTAGGTGCCCACCTGTATAACGAGGGAATACATTTCATGTCTTAGCAATTAGGCGCCCACCTGTATAACGAGGGAATACATTTCATGTCTTAGCAATTAGGTGCCCACCTGTATAACGAGGGAATACATTTTCATGTCTTAGCAATTAGGCGCCCACCTGTATAACGAGGGAATACATTTAATGTCTTAGCAATTAGGCTCCCACCTGTATAACGAGGGAATACATTTTCATGTCTTCACAATTAGGCGCCCACCTGTATAACGAGGGAATACATTTTCATGTCTTAGCATTAGGCGCCCACCTGTATAACGAGGGAATACATTTCATGTCTTAGCAATTAGGCGCCCACCTGTATAACGAGGGAATACATTTCATGTCTTAGCAATTAGGTGCCCACCTGTATAACGAGGGAATACATTTTCATGTCTTAGCAATTAGGCACCCACCTGTATAACGAGGGAATACATCTTCATGTCTTAGCATTAGGCACCCACCTGTATAACGAGGGAATACATTTCATGTCTTAGCAATTAGGCGCCCACCTGTATAACGAGGGAATACATTTCATGTCTTTGCAATTAGGCGCCCACCTGTATAACGAGGGAATACATCTTCATGTCTTAGCATTAGGCACCCACCTGTATAACGAGGGAATACATTTCATGTCTTAGCTATTAGGCGCCCACCTGTATAACGAGGGAATACATTTCATGTCTTTGCAATTAGGCGCCCACCTGTATAACGAGGGAATACATCTTCATGTCTTAGCATTAGGCACCCACCTGTATAACGAGGGAATACATTTCATGTCTTAGCAATTAGGCGCCCACCTGTATAACGAGGGAATACATTTCATGTCTTAGCAATTAGGCGCCCACCTGTATAACGAGGGAATACATTTCATGTCTTAGCAATTAGGCGCCCACCTGTATAACGAGGGAATACATTTCATGTCTTAGCAATTAGGCGCCCACCTGTATAACGAGGGAATACATTTTCATGTCTTAGCATTAGGCGCCCACCTGTATAACGAGGGAATACATTTCATGTCTTAGCAATTAGGCGCCCACCTGTATAACGAGGGAATACATTTCATATCTTAGCATTAGGTGCCCACCTGTATAACGAGGGAATACATTTCATGTCTTAGCAATTAGGTGCCCACCTGTATAACGAGGGAATACATTTTCATGTCTTAGTAATTAGGCGCCCACCTGTATAACGAGGGAATACATTTCATGTCTTAGCAATTAGGCTCCCACCTGTATAACGAGGGAATACATTTCATGTCTTTGCAATTAGGCGCCCACCTGTATAACGAGGGAATACATCTTCATGTCTTAGCATTAGGCCCCCACCTGTATAACGAGGGAATACATTTTCATGTCTTAGCATTAGGCGCCCAACCGTATAACGAGGGAATACATTTTCATGTCTTAGCATTAGGCGCCCACCTGTATAACGAGGGAATACATTTTCATGTCTTAGCATTAGGCTCCCACCTGTACAACGAGGGAATACATTTCATGTCTTAGCAATTAGGCGCCCACCTGTATAACGAGGGAATACATTTCATGTCTTAGCAATTAGGTGCCCACCTTTATAACGATGGAATACATTTTCATGTCTTAGCAATTAGGCGCCCACCTGTATAACGATGGAATACATTTGATGTCTTAGCCATTAGGCACCCACCTGTATTACGATGGAATACATTTCATGTCTTAGCAATTAGGCGCCCACCCGTATAACGAGGGAATACATTTTCATGTCTTAGCAATTAGGCGCCCACCTGTATAACGAGGGAATACATCTTCATGTCTTAGCATTAGGCACCCACCTGTATAACGAGGGAATACATTTCCATGTCTTAGCAATTAGGCGCCCACCTATATAACGAGGGAATACATTTCATGTCTTAGCAATTAGGCGCCCACCTGTATAACAAGGGAATACATTTTAATGTCTTAGCAATTAGGCGCCCACCTGTATAACAAGGGAATACATTTCATGTCTTAGCAATTAGGCTCCCACCTGTATAACTAGGGAATACATTTTCATGTCTTCGCAATTAGGCGCCCACCTGTATAACGAGGGAATACATTTTCATGTCTTAGCATTAGGCGCCCACCTGTATAACGAGGGAATACATTTTCATGTCTTAGCAATTAGGCGCCCACCTGTATAACGAGGGAATACATTTCATGTCTTAGCAATTAGGCGCCCACCTGTATAACGAGGGAATACATTTCATGTCTTAGCAATTAGGTGCCCACCTGTATAACGAGGGAATACATTTTCATGTCTTAGCAATTAGGCGCCCACCTGTATAACGAGGGAATACATTTCATGTCTTAGCAATTAGGCACCCACCTGTATAACGAGGGAATACATTTTCATGTCTTCGCAATTAGGCGCCCACCTGTATAACAAAGGAATACATCGTCATGTCTTAGCATTAGGCACACACATGTATAACGAGGGAATACATTTCATGTCTTAGCAATTAGGCACCCACCTGTATAACGAGGGAATACATTTCATGTCTTAGCAATTAGGCGCCCACATGTATAACGAGGGAATACATTTCATGTCTTAGCAATTAGGCGCCCACCTGTATAACAAGGGAATACATTTTCATGTCTTAGCAATTAGGCGCCCACCTATATAACGAGGGAATACATTTCATGTCTTAGAAATTAGGCGCCCACCTGTATAACGAGGGAATACATTTTCATGTCTTAGCAATTAGGCGCCCACCTGTATAGCGAGGGAATATATCTTCATGTCTTAGCATTAGGCGCCCACATGTATAACGAGGGAATACATTTCATGTATTTGCAATTAGGCGCCCACCTGTATAACGAGGGAATACATCTTCATGTCTTAGCATTAGGCACCCACCTGTATAATGCGGGAATACATTTCATGTCTTAGCAATTAGGCGCCCACCTGTATAACGAGGGAATACATTTCATGTCTTAGCAATTAGGCGCCTACCTGTATAACAAGGGAATACATTTTCATGTCTTAGTAATTAGGCGCCCACCTGTATAATGAGGGAATACATTTGATGTCTTAGCAATTAGGCGCCCACCTATATAACGAGGGAATACATTTCATGTCTTAGCAATTAGGCGCCCACCTGTATAACGAGGGAATACATTTTCATGTCTTAGCAATTAGGCGCCCACCTGTATAACGAGGGAATACATTTCATGTCTTAGCAATTAGGCGCCCACCTTGTATAACAAGGGAATACATTTCATGTCTTAGCAATTAGGCTCCCACCTGTATAACTAGGGAATACATTTTCATGTCTTCGCAATTAGGCGCCCACCTGTATAACGAGGGAATACATTTTCATGTCTTAGCATTAGGCGCCCACCTGTATAACGAGGGAATACATTTTCATGTCTTAGCATTAGGCGCCCACCTGTATAACGAGGGAATACATTTCATGTCTTAGCAATTAGGCGCCCACCTGTATAACGAGGGAATACATTTCACGTCTTAGCAATTAGGTGCCCACCTGTATAACGAGGGAATACATTTTCATGTCTTAGCAATTAGGCGCCCACCTGTATAACGAGGGAATACATTTCATGTCTTAGCAATTAGGCACCCACATGTATAACGAGGGAATACATTTTCATGTCTTCGCAATTAGGCGCCCACCTGTATAACAAGGGAATACATCGTCATGTCTTAGCATTAGGCACACACATGTATAACGAGGGAATACATTTCATGTCTTAGCAATTAGGCGCCCACCTGTATAACGAGGGAATACATTTCATGTCTTAGCAATTAGGCGCCCACCTGTATAACGAGGGAATACATTTCATGTCTTAGCAATTAGGCGCCCACCTGTATAACAAGGGAATACATTTTCATGTCTTAGCAATTAGGCGCCCACCTATATAACGAGGGAATACATTTCATGTCTTAGAAATTAGGCGCCCACCTGTATAACGAGGGAATACATTTTCATGTCTTAGCAATTAGGCGCCCACCTGTATAGCGAGGGAATACATCTTCATGTCTTAGCATTAGGCGCCCACCTGTATAACGAGGGAATACATTTCATGTATTTGCAATTAGGCGCCCACCTGTATAACGAGGGAATACATCTTCATGTCTTAGCATTAGGCACCCACCTGTATAATGCGGGAATACATTTCATGTCTTAGCAGTTAGGCGCCGACCTGTATAACGAGGGAATACATTTCATGTCTTAGCAATTAGGCGCCCACCTGTATAATGAGGGAATACATTTCATGTATTAGCAATTAGGCGCCCACCTGTATAACGAGGGAATACATTTCATGTCATAGCAATTAGGCGCCCACCTGTATAATCAGGGAATACATTTTCATGTCTTAGAAATTAGGCACCCACCTATATAACGAGGGAATACTTTTCATGCCTTAGCAATTAGGCGCCCACCTGTATAATGAGGGAATACATTTCATGTCTTAGCAATTAGGCGCCCACCTATATAACGAGGGAATGCTTTTCATATCTTAGAAATTAGGCGCCCACCTGTATAACGAGGGAATACTTTTCATGTCTTAGCATTAGGCACCCACCTGTAGAACATGGGAATACATTTTCATATCTTAGAAAATTAGGCGCCCACCTGTATAACGAGGGAATACATTTTTCATATCTTAGCAATTAGGCGCCCACCTATATAACGAGGGAATACTTTTCATGACTTAGCATTAGGCGCCCACCTGTATAACAAGAGGAATATTTTTCGGTTTTTACATCGTAGGTATTGAAACCAGCGACCCACCATGAAGACATAGGGACACATCAAAAGATCCCCAACACAAATCCAAGTTCAGAACTTAGAAAGAAGGCAACAGTCGCAGGAAAAGCTCTTCACATTGAAGGTTTTGAAGCCAGTAACCCACCATAAAGCAGAAGGTTACGACAAGAGTTCCCAACGCGAATTCAAGCGCATGAGTCAAAGAAAGAGAAGACAAATCTTGAGAGAATCGACCCTCAAGCTTTGGTTTTCCCCCCAGCGTAATGGACTTGAGAAAGCCGCATTCCAGGGAAGCATAAAAAAGGATCGATAAAGGAAGCCGTATCCCCAGTGGATTGAGCAAAACGATGAAAACTGGTATTCGAAAAGGCAGAACGCCAGTGTCATCCCCAAATTTGCAAGATAAGGAAGCACCGGAGGAAACACAAGCCAACAAGAAAGCAAGGCGGCAAAAGCAAATTGAAGTTAGATAGGATCATGTAATCCATAAGCTAGCCTAGCTTCTTGTTTTATTTTTAGCGTAGTGTCAGAAGGAGATCGGTAAGCAGTGGTAGCAGCAGCAACATCAGTGACAGTAAAGCCACAATTCCACGGTAGTCCCAGCTACCAAAACTTCCCGAACTACATTGACCCGATTCCTGTTTAGCCCAGGATATGTAGGAGACCTTTTGAAACAAAGGTTCGGTCAAGTCATTCAAAAAATGCTTCACACGGAGTGCTCAAACGGGCAAACATCGCTCATATTTGCTCATTATCTTTGCACGAAAACTCTTCATGTTTCCACGCAAAGAGGGGCAGCTGTGAGCACGTGATTTTGCCCTATATGAGAATTACTCCCAAAAAATTCAAAATAAAAGAGTTTTGTGTTGTTTGCAATATTTATAGATTTTCTGTTATTTTTCCCTAATTTTTTGCGTCTGTGTGTGCATGTTTTTTTGTTAAGTTAAGAAAATACAAAAATATATTGTGTTTGCACTCTTACGATTTAAATTTAAAATTAAAAGTAATCAGGATTATTTGACGAAAATGGAAAATAACTAAAATATGAATTTTTGCATTTAATGTTTAAAGTCTAGTTGTGTTATTTATATTTAATTGATGTTTAATTGTGTGTTAATTGTTAGCAAAATTTAGTTAGTATTTTTTTAATTAATTGATTTTTTTAGTGTAATTAGGAATTTTGTTTTAGTAAATTAGGAGCTAAATTAAAGAAATAAAGAAAGGAGTAGACCAGATTGGGCCAGCCCAAAAATTGACCAATAACAGGCCCAATTTCCCAGTCCAAAAACCCCTGTCCAGCACCATTAAAACGACGTAGTAAAATAGTAAAGCTATGTCGTTTCATGAGTAATCCATCTCAACCGCAAACCCCTCCCCAATCCAACGGTTGAGATCATACCCTCCTTACCCGTTTTAAAATGAACCGATCCATTCCCACGCCCGGTCCACCCCATCAACCTCTAAACGACCATGTTTCAGAGCCACTTTGTTGATCTTAGCTGTTGATCGTTGTGATCTAACGGCTGAGATTAAAAAGTTAATTTTAAACCCCCCAAAGCCTGGTTACATTTTTCATTCACCAAACAACCCTTTACCCTCCTCTCTCTAACTCTAAAAGACCCCGATATAACGCCGCCATGAGCCACCATCTCCCGCCTGCCGAAAATCGCCTCACAGCTGTTTCGGTAGGCCAATGACCTCCAAACTTACACCCTTCACTCTTCTCAACCTCCCCGTCTCAAACCCCCTACTGTCTAACCTCAAATCATCCTCAAACGTCTCGAATCTTCATTTGAAGATTCGAGCCAAACACGAACCTTTACATAATTACCCCAAAACATCACCTCATATACACCTTGACTTCCCCTTTCATAGATGGTGTTTGGTTTCCCTCGAATGGCCCCAAAAGGTCCCGAATCAAAGACTCTCAAAGACCATGCATAAGAAATTAAGATTTGTGATCAAATCGACCCTAGTTGAGTGTTCTTGCTCAAGAACACTCGACTGGGGTCTGTATTGGTCACAAATCCAAGAGATCTTGAAGATTCAAGCCCCGTTCTTTGAAATGGTGAGTTTCCGTTCTTCTTTGTTTCTTTTCTCTTTGATTTGTTTTACTAGATTCATGTATACCCCTTTTCCTATTTTCGTTAGTATCAATTGTCTTTGTTTCAAACTCTAAATTTTATTGTTTCTTCTATTCTGTTTGATTCAAACCGGTCGAGTAGCAATAGGTTTTGTATAAAACTGTAAATTATTCTTTTAGTCGTTTGTTGTTTTATCATGGTTCAAATTATGTGATGTTTGTATTTCTTTCCTCTGTTTGTTCATCGTTGTGCTGGTTTCAGTCTACCATAGGGTGCATTAGATTGATAATGTATTTTATTTGGTTCAGAATTGTCATGAATTGATTCTTAAACTTTCATCTCTGATTAATTCTGGCCATTTTTGTGTGGTTCTTACACATATGAGTCCCAATATGAATCCAATCTATATTCTCAAAACCTAGTTGCCTTAATCCCATGAATGTAGGAGTTAATTCCCAGCAATACAATGCCCAGTTGAATCAGGTTTCTCACTTTGGGTATGATTGGGGTTCTGTTTTAAGCCAGAGACTTAATAAATAATTTGAATTGGATAGTTGCTAAAGTTTTTTGATGGCTAAGAATTAGTATAATAAAATTGATGGGGGAATTGTTAATACAGACTAAGAAGGGGTTGCCCACCCCTGAAATTACAGCCTGTTTAAACATTAGATAGTGGGAACCCGAATTATCCTCATTTTTATAATAAGAATGTGCACTGCACATGAAGAAGAGTTAGTGGAAGCTGCAAGGCAGCTAGGTATTCCATTTGCTATTGAACTTTAGAGTTTTAAATAGAAAAAAAAACCATGTTTAAACAATAGGGAGTGGGCCGAACAGTAAAAAAAAACTAAATAAGGGGCTGCTGGTTCTGTTTGTGGGCTATAAAAGTAGGGACACTCACAAGGATACAAAGGGGGGAGATAGACATACACACTTGAACACACTGGAGAGATACACTCGGCTATACACTCAAAAACAGGGATTTTTTATTGGCTGTTTAGTTTGTTTTGCGGGTTTGAATTATTAATCTCTTGGCGACAGTGTCATCAAAACTTTCTGCATTTCATTATTTGTTTCGGACTGGTTTTACTGGTTGCTTTCCTGCTGCTGAGTTCTGTTATTGCTACTGCTGCATCTGACTCCTTTTACTCTCATTTCCAGGTATTCATTTCACCTTTTAATGTATGAGAATGGATAAACATGAAGTGGATTTACTCAAGTCAAGATTTGTCATAGAGCAGTTGTTTACTTGATGTTTTTGCATTTTCGAAGCTAATTCAGTTGTGATTTAACTAGATTTCCATTGTATATTAGCATTTGATTTCATTTCTTTTAGCCAATTCCTTTTGAGTCCTCAAAAGTTTCGAGTATCATGTAGATTTAGATAATCTTTATTCAAAGAGACCTGAAAACTGGTTGGACATGGGATCTCCAATTTGCTGTATTTGTGAGTATTGAAGAGGTGGATATGAGCCTTAGAAGCTTTATTTTGTTAGCTTGGAATTTCCCTTAGGTAACACAATAATCATAAGGGGTTTTTGGGCCGAACGAAAGGTATATAATGCTGAATTTGGAGGATCTGAGTCCTTTTGTCCATGTAATCTGGTCTTGGAGTCTTTAACAGGCAATTTATTTGAGTATTAGCTGCCATTAAATATTTAGGTGTTCATATAAGAGTATCCTTTCCCTTTTTTGAGTTTTACACAGTATTGAATCCATACAATGTTTAGTTTCCCAGGTTATTGTTGGAAGCTTTAAAATTAAAAATTGTATATTTCAATGTTATCAATTTGGATTTGTGATTGTTTGAACCTGTCATTATTAAAAGTTTCTGCGAAACAACATTAAGTATTTAAAGGTTCATTTGAAAATCACTTGTTTACATCTGCTATTTACGGCTAATCACTCAAATGTTTCTTAGCCGTGGTTCTGGTGTTTGGCGATTCGAAATTGGGTCTCCACGTGCGTATTTTAGACTTTTGAAAGGTGGGATTACATTAGGCATACATATGAGGACTTGTAACATTGGGAATTAGGCTTGGCAATATTTTGGGGACATTGGGCCTCACATCCTGTCGATGTTAAACTTAAAAATGAAAATGATGAAGTAATGTCCTAGTTCTTTAGGTTTCATAATTTAAATTCAATTGCTGTTTAAAAGTTGGTGATCCTTTAGCCTTAGTTAATTAGTTTATCCTTATAATTAATTGAAGGGGTGCCATGCTAAACAAAAAGAACAATTGCATGGCCCTCATTTCTATTCTGTATTGATCCTTAGAATTCGGGATAGGCCGTTTAACAAATTACACAACATTTCCCAAAATAACAAATGCGTTAGACCCTTTAGGCGTATGTTAATAATAATACCTCCCTAAATACGGGTGCACATTTATGTGACCCAAATCCAAATCTCAACTTCGAAATGTGTAGACAACCACGGTCGTACTGGTACGCCGTGGTTCGATACATATTTTTGCGGCGTTGCAAATAAAATAATAATAATCAAAAGCGGTTGAAAGTACAAATTTGCATAAGTTAAAAGCATGTTATTAAAATCGGATAATTAAGCCAAATATGTCAATTGAGCGACCGTGCTAGAACCACGGAACTCGGGAATGCCTAACACCTTCCCCCGGGTTAACAGAAATCCTTATCCGGATTTTTGGTTCGCAGATTATTAAATAGAGTCAAACCTTTCCTCGATTCGGGATTCCAACCGGTGACTTGGGACACCATAAATCTCCCGAGTGGCGACTCTGAATCTCTTAATAAACGAATCCTGTTTCAATTGTCCTTTAATTGGAAAACCTCCACTCGCACCCACGCGGGTAACGTAAAAAGGAGGTGTGACAAACTCCAAGATAAGATCCACCCCCAAAACACACCCCTCTACCTATATAACACCCCCTTTACCACACAATCCCAAAAATATACTTGTTTAAAGAAAAATCTAGAAAATAAAGACTTCAAGTCTCTGAAGTCTGAAGAAATTGGAAGAAAGAAAACAAAAAGAACAAGAAAAAAAAAGAAAAAAAAAGAAAAGAATAGGGAAAGCACAGGAGACCAATCCTGCCAAGCTAAGTCCATTTTCCCTTGTTTTTTTTTTTCTGTTTTTGATTTCTGCATGATTGTCTTTGTCTATTTTGCCTTCTTTGCTTTTGTAGTTTAATCTTCTACATGTTCATTGTTAGTTGTTTTCCTTATTTTCTATAGTTAATCTTTGATAGGTTTTTCTGCCTTTCATCTTCTATCTTCTAATTGTTTTATCTTCTACATGACTTCTGTTCAAGCATGTTTTGATTCTTATACTCTTTTGAGATTTCTTGTTTGATAACTTCAGAGATGTTTCTATCATTAGCCTGCCATCTAGCTTGTCTTTTATGTTTAATTGATATACTAAGCCTCTTAGGGTTTTTCTATAAGTCTATACATGAATGTGTTGTGAGTATGCTTCTTTATGTCGAATTTGTTAGCTATGCCTAAGTCTGAAATTGTGTGTTAGTTAATTAAGATTCAACCATCATCTAATTTCCCTCTGAGTTTTGGTTAATTGATAAATAATTTCTGAATGTGGCTTTGTGTGCAAATTGACATAAGTGAGTTGTATTTGTAATAGATTCATGTGTTAAGACTGTGATCAATCTTAATGTGCTTTAGGGTATTGGTTATAGCTGTAATAGATAACTGATTAGTTAATTGGCTAGTATTGAAAGTAATCTAATTGGCTAATGTTGAAAAATGACCTAAGCTGGCTACAATTGAAATGACTTAAGGATTATTTGATTAATATAGCCACTCCTGAGACATTGGAGTGGCTAATTCTGTAAGTCTAAGTCAAAATAATAGAGTGGCTAATTCTGTAAGTTAAACCTGAGTAATAAAGTGACTAATTCTGTAAGTTTAAATAGAAGCAAGCTAGTCCTGCAATTCAATTAAGTTAGGTAAGTAATAATAGTAAAAAGGTTACCTCGTTAAAGAGGTTAAAATTGAAAGAAATTAAAGTTGAAAGCTGGCTAAGTCTTAAATGACTTGTAAATGATGGCTAGCAATTAAATATTAGTTAAATTAAGAATACCTAGACCTTTAACAGGTCGGGTAACTAATAGGAAGTAGCAGGGCTATAGAAAAGAATAAAAACGGCATAATTGTAGATTTAATATAGCCTGCAGGGACAAATTAGACATTCCGGCTTAGTATTTCTGCAATAATGCACAAAACAAAGGGTAAAACAGACCCAATTAAAAGGCTTAACTGTTAAAATCCTTAGCACGTGAGGGTACTATAGTAATAGACGACCACCCTAGAACCTTCCAGCAAGGGCTGGAAGGCATTTCAAATCTGAAATAAGGTACTAAACCGCAATAAATTAAAGAATTAAAGGTAGGGAATTGGTAATAAGATTTTTGAATTTCCCCCTCAAAATTTCACCAATAACATCTATCAATAGGCTGTAACTAAGCCTGAAAGAGGGCTGGATTCTAGAAATTCAGAGAAAATTTGTAAAATTAAGAGTGAAATATCACAAGTTGAGAGTGAATTCCTGGGTATAGTCGAGCATAGTTTTCAAACTCAATTAGGATATTCTATTATTCTTCATTGTTGGATTCTTTGGGTCTTCTTCAAGTTTGTTGTTGGATTGTTTATTTGCTGAGCTTGAAGACTACATTCGACTGTGCTATTCGTTGTGCTTGCTGCGATTTACTCTGTTGATTCCATTGTGCTGCTATGATTTGCTCTGTTGATTCTGCTGCTTTGATCATTTGACTATCCTTCTTTATTGTCATCCTAGACTCATAGATTTACTTTGCTGAATCAGGTACACAGTCTTTACCAAAACATGTAACTGCAGCTGATATGAAGAATAAATGTTATGAGTGGATTTCAGAAGAAATTTTTATGTTATGTTCATATGTTCATATGTTCACATTTTATCGCATAAGTAGATCCTTTGTAATTCAATAGGGAATGTTGGTAATAATTGATACATGTGAGACTGGAGTGAAGCAACTGATAATGAAATAGATAGAATATAATAAAGTATAAGTAATCGTAATCACTTTATATTTAGGGTAAAAAATAGGCTAATTCGTTAAATCAACTCACCTAGTTAAAATAGCTTCGTAACTTGCAATAAAACCATAGTAATCTCCATGAACTAAAATGTGATAATTGTCTTAGTTTTAATCTGTTTCTTCACTTTAAATAGTTCAATAACAACTGGGAATGGTGTAAGTTAGAATTAGTAATTAACTTACAGGGTTAAGCTGTAAGGCCCCGTAAAAAATTTTTGTGCATAAAACCTAGTAGCTGTGGTGTCATTGTCCGAATAATGTGTTAGGAATGCGTAGAATTCTTCGCGGCTCGCAAGCTCGCCGCGGTTCGGACCCTTGGTAGTGATTTAAGTTTCAAAAATGTAGAGAATTAATTTTTCCGAAAAGTGTCAAATATGCGGTCAAGAATGCGATCGCAAACCTGACATGCGGACCGCATTCTTGCCGCAAAACGTTCCAGAGAGTTTCCCAAAAATCGTGTCAAAAGTGCGGTCGATATGCGATCGCATGTCAAATCTGCGGTGCACTTTGCGACCGCAGAATCAACATGCGGACCGCATTCTGGCCGCATTTCTTAACAGAACCTGTGTAAAATTTGGGGCAATTCTGCGGTCACTATGCGGACCGCATGTTGATTCTGCGGTCGCATAGTGCACCGCATAATTGACCCCGGCCCAGATTTTTGTAACATTTTGACCCGATCCCTTCTTTAATATAACACACTTCTTCTTCATTTTATCATAATATCTTACCAAAAATTAGAGAGAGAAGAGAGGGTTTTTAGAGAGAGAAATCTTTCATCTTCAAAGATTGTTCCAACCACTTAATTCCAAGGGATCCTAGGGCAAGGATTCAACTTCCCCAATCTTTTCAAGGTAAAAACCCTAACTATTTTCTTTGATTTTCAGTTTTAAATTGGGTAAAGAGAGGTTTGCATATAATAGCTTTTAAAAATAGAATTTTTACACTCATGCATGATTATTGAACTTGATTTTTAGTAAAAAGAAGTGAGTAGAAGTAAGAGTCTTCAAGAACAAGGTTGGCAAGAGTAAGATAGCGTGGGTAAGCATAAAGTAGGAAGTTAACGAAGAAAACTCATCACCAGGTATGTATGGCTAATTTTGATTCTTGTAAAATCGCCCAAATGTGTGCGAATTGTTTTGGCATGTGTCAAATTGAGAAATTGTACGTAATTCTTTGATTTCCTTGTTGAGCATTCGATTGATGTTGAACTACGTGTGGTGTGGTATGAAATATGAATTGAATGATAAAAAGGTAATCGAGATTGGTAAAGAATTGGGAACAACCATTGTGATGGCATATTTGGCTTATTGTGGAAGGAATTTGAAACACCTTAATTGTGGTAAATTGTTGAACATGGTTATGTGGGCATTTTCGATTTTGGAATACTTGTAACTTGGTTTTGATATTGGCTTGAGAAGAAATTGAGAACATGAACCAATGTGTAAGTTGCTTATTTGAACTTGTTGAAATTGTGTGTAGTACCTTATCTGCTGTTTGAAATTGTTGTGTTTTCAACTGTAAGGCGGGGTCGTGTTGCGCGCCGCAACGTGGGGAAATAAGGTGTGGGTTGGGGTGATAAGGGTGGCCGAGGTAATAAGGGTGGTCGGGGGCAATAAGGATGGAAAGCGATCGAAATCGCTATTGAAAATTGATACAAAAATCAATAAATGTGAAATTGTGAAAGGAGACAACAGGGAGAGTTTGCAACCTGTGGGGTACTGATTACCCCTTTGTTTGACTACTTGTGCTTTACGTGATTGATTGGTTATTGTTAAATTGGTTGATCGTAGAAAGTGTTTTGTGTGAGAATTATTTGAAATGAGGAAAATGTGGAAACATGGTTGGTTGGCTTAATTAATTATTGATGTAATTTAATGGCTTGAGTTTACTTGGGACAAAGTTTGTCCATACATACCAGTACAATTCAAGTGTACTGACGTCCCTTTTGCCGGGGGCGCTACATTCGTGTCATGATTGTAGGTGGATCAGTAGCAGGCACTTCAGCTCATCGGCGGTAGTATCCTTCTCCTTCCACTGCCCGTTTTGGTGAGCCCCTTTCTTCCTCGGGGCCTTGTGTGGTTCATGCCACTTCGGTTTAAATTTCATTTTGGTTTTGTAAGGTATAGCCGGAGCCTTGTTACCGGCAAGTATTGTATTTCCCTTTTTGTATCCTAGAGGCTCCATAGACATGTAAACTGTGGGATTGTGGCCTATGTATATGTATGGGCGTTGTAAATATAAATTATGAACTTGTTAGTGAATCAATCACATGGTTATGTTTATGCATTATGAAATCAGTCATTATTGGTAAAATATTTGGTTAATGAGAAACAATCAACACAGGGGTTACGCGTGGGAATAAAAGGCACCCAGGTCCGCTTGACTGGGGCAACTCGGTCAGGCGCCGGTCATGTCCCTTGATTTGGGGTGTGACATAAGCATCATGTAACTGTTCAAAGTAGTGGACACAAAGTAGTTTATAGTTTGAATTCAATTCGTAATTGATAATCATAATCAGAATAGTATGAGTTATAACTAGTGATCCATGACAGTTCAATTCGCATGATTGAGTAGCACGTTGTTGATAAAGTATAAAGAAAAAGTAGTCTGTTTTTCAGATTCTATTAATGATAGGTAATTGAGATTTAGAATTGATATAGTTAAATCTGTACTTCTGTTTTTCTTCTGAAATAAATACAATTTGATTAATTTTATCTACTGTTGTTAAGCATTTATCTGTTATGGAATTCCGAGTTTGCTTTCTTCTTTTTCTTTCGTTTGGCCTGGGCCTGAAAGATAATGCAGGCCTGGATCCAATTAGATTCATCTTCGGGCTCATGAATAATGACTTCAGCATATTTTGGGTTTCTGAAACCCAGATATGCAACTCGGTCTGTTAAATTCAAGCCTTTGAATGTCCAGGCCTGGAAGCATAAATAATAAATCCTTGACATGATTCTGAAAATTATGACACAGTTAAAAATGACTAAGGAAAAACCAGAAATAGAAAATCTAGAATTTTTTAGGATTGGACTATTTTAAAATAATGGGACGAGCTTCGTATAAAAACAAAACAAGCGGGGCCCCCATATAAATAATAATAAGTGATAGGTTCGGGAAGACCGTTTAGCAAATTCTACGGTCTTTCTAAAAGTATAATAAGTCGTAGAAGCTATAGGCACGATTTTAATATACCTTCCTTAATATGAGTGGACATCTAATGTGACTCAAATCTAAAATCTCGGCGAAGCCGAAACGTGTTAAAGTCATAGGCGTACTGGTTGCGGTGTGACTCGAAATACATTTTCGCGACGTCACAAGTCATGAAAATATTAAACACAAAACATGCACACGTTGTAAAAAGCATATAGTGAAATCAAGTAAAATCAAAAAATGACAGTTGAGCGACCGTGCTAAAACCACGGAATCTGGGAGTGCCTAACACCTTCTCCTTGGTTAACAGAATTCCTTATCCAGATTTCTTGTTGCGCGGACTGTTAAAATAGAGTCAACTTCCTCGGATTCGGGATTAATCGGAGACTTGGGACACCATTATTTTCCCAAGTGGCGACTCTGAAATTTTAAATAAGATCCCAATCCGATTGTCCTTAAATTGGAAAAACTCCTTTCTCGTTGTTATTATATCCCATCACAAGATTAACGAGGTATACCTTATTCTCTTTTTCGGGAAATAGAAAGGTAGTAAAAAGGGAGGTGTGACAATGATTTAGTACAAAAGCAACCCCGAACTTTGGTTCAGGGTTTAAGAATTCGAGCTCGATAGAATTGTCGTTCTTGATGTTATTTGACTTCTTTATATGCTTTGATCAACGTGCTACGTGTTTACCGCTTTGATATTACATGGATTGTATATATAAATTGTGCCGAAAACCCTTCTCTTCTCACCTCCGGAGATGTTCTTACTGGTTGAGACTCCCATTTCTGTTAAGTCATAACAAAAAAATAATAATAAATAGAGGCTGGATAAGTTACAAAGCCGAATGACCCCGCGGGTCCTCGGTACGTAGCCCCCTCTTCGATCCGAGTTGTCCACTCGGGTACACGATCTAGCACCATATGAAACAACAGGATATTGAACATAGGTCTAGGATGATTATTTGCATCATATCTGACTTAGGGGACTCAACACAGGGGTTGGGTCAGTCTAGGACAGGTGACCCGGAATATTAAAGACCGAGCATATTATATGTTGCATTTATTTGTCCTGGATCATTATGCGGACCAGCAAAATTCTTGAAAAACAAAAGAAAGAGAAATTCTAGAATAGAAATAATAAAATGTTGGTGAAACGCTTTCAAAATTTGAAAAGAAAGTCTGAAAAAAATAGGGTGAATAATACAGTTGAAATAATTGGTCACATAACAATCTGACCGAACTACGCAGGTTTGATTCTCGCCATTAGGTGGGATACGTAGGAAACCCTTGACGGGTCCAACCACTCTTTTAGAAAATGGCAAAAAAATATTGAGTTTTATTTTCAAATAATCAAAGTGATTGCTATTTTTAGAAATAGACGAATGTTCTGAAAGGACGCCGGAAGGCTGGTTATGCAAAAATGGCCACTTTGAAGTCATGTCTTTTTCTTTTCAAAATAAACAGCCTGAAAAGGCTAATTCTTTCAAAAAATGAAAATTGTTTTTGAAAATATTTTTCCTATTTGGAATAAAATCGCCTTTAATAAATGTGCAGGATAAGCACAGTACAAAATGAACCCTTCACCTTAATGAACAAAATCCATTTGGAGTTGAGACTATGGTGGAACGATCTGGGTCAAGAAGGACAAGTTTGGGTCAAACGCTATCTGAAAGATCTTATTGGGTTGATGGACATATATAATACAGTTGTCACGACCCTAGTTCACCAATCGTGAACATGTCATGACGGCACCCAGTCCCCACGACTAGGTAAGCCTAACACGTTGCGAAATATACAAGTTTATGAACATTAAATAATAAATAGCGGAAAAATAATATAAAAAGGAAATGTAATCTGTGCCGCTTGGCACATACACCCGTCAAACACACTGTATAAAACACCACCAAGACCCGGAATCCCACGGGCAACACAGACTAAAAGAGAGTATACAACTGTGGCTCTATGTGTAAAGAGTATCTAACAACGAAATGAAGGAAAACATCTACTAATACTATCGGAATAGAAGGAGGGCCTCCGGATCCGCGGACGTAGCAGATCATACCTCGAGGTCTCCAAATGTACTGCTGAATCACCTAGTACGGGCCTATCCTGATGTACCTGGATCCGCACAACAAAAGTGTGCAGAAGAATAGCATGAGTACACCACGGCGGTACTCAGTAAGTGCCAAGCCTAACCTCGATAGAGTAGTGACGAGAAAGGTCAGGGCCCTACTGAGAGAAATCAATAATAAAATGACAATAATAATAATGAGCAGTTTAAATGACAATAATCTTTAAATAACAACAATAAAGTGATTACCGCAACAGTCTACAATTAAACCAACAACAAGTAGCAACTCAATTAACAAGTCCAGGACCTGTGGGAATTGAACCCACAGTCCCAGTGACAGTACCCATGGGTCTCCGGGAATCGAACTCGCAGCCCATGTCTCAGTAAATATCAGGATCTCCGGGAATCGAACCCGCAGTCCACATCTCAATAAATCTCAGGGATCTCCGGGAATCGAACCCGCAGTCCACATTTCAATAAATCTCGGGATCTCCGGGAATCGAACCCGCAGTCCAATAATATATCAATAGCTCAGGATCTCCGGAAATCGAACCCGCAGTCCCTACCAATAACTCGGGATCTCCGGGAATCGAACCCGCAGTCCCTACCAATAACTCAGGATCTCCGGGAATCGAACCCGTAGTCCCTACCAATAATATATCAATAAACTCCGGGTCTCCGGGAATCGAACCCGCAGCCCTTGGATCTCCGGGAATTGAACCCGCAGTCCACCAACACAACAAATAAAGAAAATGCACAGAGAAAACATAATATGCTTAACTACAACTTCACCGAAAACTAGTGCCAACAATTATCAAGAAGTTCAAGTAAGACAATTTGGCAATTAGACAGATAAATCATATCTAATCATGCTTCCCTAACGAATGCCAGGTAAATATCATAAATTAATCAACTAAGGACAGGAATATCACGAATTTGACGATTCAAGTAAAGTGTGTGTTACAACAACCAGCGCATGTACACGCCCGTCACCTCGCGTACAAGGCATTTAAATTATCACATAATATCCTAGGGGTGAAAGTTCCCCCACACGAGGTTAGACAAGCCACTTACCTCGACTCCGGTACAAAACCACTAAGAGACAACTCTCTTGCCACGAATATCGACCTCCACAGGTGTAATATCTGATAAAAATCAATAGAATTACATCAAAATAGGCCAATTGGGCATTACCCAATCGAAACAATTCAAAATACACCAAAACCCACAAGTTGCCAAAACCCGACTTTCAGTACGCTTCTTGAAAAATTACGAAAGTTATATATTCGGGTTCCTTATCTCAACACGAGTCCGTGCATATAAAATTTATCAAAACCGGACTCCGTTTGCCCATTCAAATCAATGATTTTCTATAATTTAGGCCTAGGGCTAAAATCCCCCTTTAATCTTCCATTAACAGTGAAATACTCAAGGATTCCATGATAAAATAACGTAATTAGGCCATAAAACTTACCTCCTTGTTGAGACGAGAACAACCCCGCGAAAATCACCTCAATTGGAGCTCTAGAACTCAAGATGTGGCTAAAATACCAAATTTTTCATTTTTTCCCGATTACTGTTCATGCGTCCAGCACTGTTCACACGTGCGGGACACTGTTCATGCGTGCCCGGTACTGTTCACGCTGCTAAATAAATGCAGCAGCTATCCAAAATAATTGCAGCAACTTTTATTTTCACTAAAATAGCCTTAACTCCGTCATACGAACTCGGAATTTGATGATTCTTTTTCCTATGGCTCCGTAATTTTGATACGGATCCAGTGGTTCAAACAAAACTGAATTTGGATCTCATTTGCTCAGTGCAACATCAATTTCGCTCGTTAAACAATTAAATCACATTTCGCGTCAAAAACTCAATCGCGACTTGATGAAATTAAACCAAAATTTCCGGATCAGTTCTATAATTCATTATTTAAATTCTCGAACTCTCGAAATCAAATTTGGATCTCTAGAACTAAAAATAGACCTTTGGATCATTACATTTATGTTCAAAACGGCAAGAATCTTCCAAAAATGACCCGTTGGGCATCCGAAACACACCCGAGACCCTCGGGGCCACAACCAAAAACTCAAACTCAACCTAATACTTCATTCAAACTTGCTCGGATCATAAAAATGCTGCCTTAAACATCAAAAATCACCAAAATCCTAGAATTCGATTCAAACTTAAACTTAAACTTTCAAAATTCACATTCGATCAAAAACCCGACCAAACGATGTCCGAATGACCTGAAAATTTGCAAACATATCCAAAATCACCTAAGGAAGCTACTTCAACTGTCGGAATTCCATTCCGACTCCCGGATCAAAATATCACCTATCGATCGGATTCCGCCAAAATTCCAACTTCGCCAAAATAGGCTAACTTCTTCACCGGACCTCCAAAATTACTTCCGATTGCGCTCCTAAGTCTTAAATCATCCCTCGAAACTAACCGAATCATCGGAATTCAGTTCCGAGCCCTCTAACTCATAAGTCAACGTTGGGTTGACTTTTCCAACTTAAGCTTTCCTTAAAGAGATTAATTGTCCCATTTCCTACCAAAATCGATCCGAATTGACTCAAAGTTTGCACACAAGTCAAATTCGATATTACGGACTTGCACCAACTTTCAAAATCGCATTCCGACCCCGATATCAAAATTTTCACTTCCGGTCGAATTTTCTCATAAACCTTCAAATTCCTATATTTAGCCAAATCACTTCAAAATGACCTCCGGACATCCGAATTCACTTCCGATCGCGTTCCCAACTCCAAAATTACCGTACGGATCTATTCCCAGTCTCGGAATCCCAAATGGACATCTATAACTGTAAACTGCCTTCCAACCCAAATTTATGAAATTCTTCTAAAATACTAACTTCCACCATATACGCCGAAATGCTCACGGGTTATCAAAAACCAAATCTGGACATACGCCCAAGTTCAAAATCATCATACGAGCATGCTGGAACTTTTAGATCCCAATTCCAAGGTCATTTACTCGAAATTCCAATCCTAGTTCATTTCTTCAACTTTAAGCTTTCAAAAGGAGAATTTCCATTTAGATTTGACTCCAAACTTCTTGAATTTTAATTCTGACCATACACACAAGTCAATATACGTGAGATGAAGCTGCTCATGGCCTCAAACTACTGAATGACGCGTCGTAGCTCAAAACGACCGGTTGGGTCGTTACAATCTCCCCCACTTAAACATACGTTCGTCCTCGAACGTGCTGAGAACTACACTGAAGTAGTCTGAAATCACTCGTTTAACATCTCATGCAACTTCCTGCGCTTCCACAACTCATTTGAGCACATTAGCTCAATAACTCTATAGATATACTCCTTTATTCGAGTAAATAAGCCATTAGACCCAATTCCAACATTCGGAATTTCCTGCCTAGCATGTTTCCATCATACGACCACCATATCATTCTTCACACGCTGTACCCATACATGACTGCATAACTTTGCCGAAGTCACACTTTGCATCACTTTACTCATGGGACCACAATAATATTCTTTAAATATAATAGTCGAAATTCCACAAATCCGATGCTCTCATTGCATCTCATGACCTACATAGGTCTTGCTCTAGCTTTTACAACACCGATACGACGGAAGAGATGTGCCGGAATTCATATTTAGTTGCCAAGTCAACAAATCATTCAGTCTATACTTTTGACAAGAACCATTACCTCATTCTGAACTAAACAATGGTCTTAGCACCTTAATTTATTTCATATGCTCAGATTACACTGATCTCGAATTCAATGATCTCACCTCAACCATTACGAACTGCTCAGGCGATAAGCCACCTCAGACATAATCAAAAGTCCTGCAAGATGACACAATGTGCCAATAGGCTACTAATTCGTACGTGATACAAAAGGAAGGCGAACACTAGAGAGAACTATTCAACTCTCACACTAACATGGACTTCCTCAGAAAAATAGGAAACAGAACACATAAAAGCAATTATGGACACTGAAATAAACATCACACTGTTGCGGCGTGCAACCCGATCCCAACAATATACCCATGGCGGCGTGCCACCCGATCCAAACAATATAACCATGGCGGCGTGCCACCCGATCCAAACAATATAACCATGGCAGCGTGCCACCCGATCCAAACAATATAACCATGGCGGCGTGCCACCCGATCCCTGTATAAAACTCACACAAGGAGCCATACGTCGAGCTGAATATCTCATCACATCAAAATGCTGAATATCGATCATAAGCACACTAAGGTGCATGATATCGGACACAAGGAAACATATAGCGCTATACGCTACAAACTCAAGCACAACTGATGTGCGGTATATTATCTGAGTCTTGAGAGCCATCATGCTCATATAACATCACCGCTGAGCGGAACCTCAACACATAAGGAACTTACCAAGCCGTCTCACACTCATACGGCACAATATATCTTTACATGAATTAACTAACCGCGAAAATAAGACCGCGACTATCCCTCCATAAAGGCCGCATTGCTGGAAGAAACATAAACGGCCTAATGCAAGGCTCACTTCCACATTTAAATCTATCCACCGACCTTAAGTCTATCCTGGTCGTGCCAAGCTAAGTCAATAGTATTTCACAGGTCTATAACCCAATAAGCAGAGTTCCTTCCGGGCATAAATTCTCAAATGGATGATATCACCAAAATCCTCATACTGGTTTAAATTTTTAACCAATTAAGTGACTACATGTCACAACTATACAATCTTCTTGTGGGGCAAGCTCCCACCATCTTCCGAATAATTAAACGGGCCTGCACATTCAACCCACCGGCTGCACTAACACTGAAAAGCGATCAGGAGTCCCTAACCGGGATGCAAAGCCTTTCTCACAGGACACCGACCTCAAATGATACTGATGTTAATACCCATCTTACTCAAAACACTGAAACTCCTTTCCTGCTCATCCGAGCTCTTTATATCACATTTATTGACCAAACTGTGACCTTGGTCCTTACTTCAAATTTCATACTACTCACTGCACCCCATGTGCCGATATACGATACACACAATTTCCATCATAGCTCTAGAACTGACGATAGGCTAATACTTCATCACATAATACTTCCCATTTAACTCACTTCAGGAGAACTATAGCAACACACATGCGAGTTCTCATTACCGTTGTATATGCCAATCTCTAAGTAGTGGTCCAAGTCACCATAACCCTTTCCGAGATCTGCCTACTCATAACAGGCCCTAACAGAAGAATACTTCAGAATACTATCAAACACTGCGGCCGACAAGCCTCAAATGCACCGCCACAAATCACATGCATAATTCGATCACATTACATGAACCGATCATTGGCACCAATATGCCAACTCAACTTTGGCTAATCAATCTACTTTATTCCAGTTTATCCTGGATTGCCCTATAATGTAAATATCTCCCTTCAATACCTAACTTATTTCAACCACACTTACCCCGAATGACCTGACATCATGAGGCCATGCTATCTCAAGAACGACGACCATTTCACGCCTCTCAAATGCTACACCACAAGTCAAAACATCATAGATTGTTTTTGTACTTTCTTCCTAAGTTGCTTTAAAGGCTTGAGCCTCAACTGTACTTATATGATTCAAAATTATCAGGCACCACACTTTACCTCTTGAATTCACTAGGACCGCTATTGAGAACCATCCGGTTCTAACTTGCCCCAGTACGCAACCAACTCTACTGAATTTCTTTATAACATATGAATACCCTCTCGATAAAGCACCTAGCGGAATCACTTCCCGCGAAGCTTGCACCTATACGAGGCATAAATCATGAATTTTCCCTCAAGTTTGAACATGAGCCAGCAAGGCTAACCATAACATGCATTCAACAATTCATATACTTAAATTACCACTCATGGTCTTTTTCCGTAGCTGCAAATAACCCATTAATACGCTAATATCCAGAATTCACACAGGTAATTAACCATGCAACCCAATCTTAAGCGGTGGGACTCTCCCACTTAGCCCAAAGCCACTATTACACGACTCTCGAACACATTAGAACCATTCTCTCGAGTCATTTACTATTATTCAACCGCAACTCACTTGATCCAACGAATATAACCACCTGTGCTCTATTAGCACTCTAACACCATAGGGTATGACCTCATCCCAATACAACCAAACATCTTCTCGCTCCATGCATCGAGCATTATTTACCGCGACAACTTAAGACATACTGTGATTCTCACACCTACGAAGCACCATGTAGCCTTCACTGAAATCTTCCCTGCTGATAATGAAAGGTAGAATTTATTAGGGATACAGGAACATCAAAAGTCCCAACATCATACCATACAAGCCTCAACTCTTGCCTATGCGCCAGTTTCAAAGAACTTTTGAATAGCACTTAAATACGGCGCAAGCCAAATCTGATATGATACATGACCCATAATTTGGTCGTTGATAGTGAAATCCTTTCACTTGGCACGAAGCCATAAGACACATCTTGCTAATCCATGACAATAGCCTTTATCATTTGTACGTCTTTATCATAAGACAGCCCAAGACATTCGTTTGGCACATGTCCTTCTTAAGACAGTTAAACTCATATCCCCCCAGTATCTCTGCTGGCCGAATCCTTCGCTAAATAGATATCTCATATGAACCATATAGTCTTTATTACCACCAACTATCTTTAGATCTACATCCACCTTGTGATTCTACCATTGCTGTGACGATTAGGCAGTTAAGTAAACCTTCTCAAGACCGTACTTATCAACCAAATGTCAGAACTTAGTGCACCCCCATGTGCACAATTGAAGATCTCTCAATTCTCTTGCATTATCGATATGGATGACACGCGGTAACAATGGTTGAGTGAATTCTTGACTCCCTTGAGATCTCTCTGCAGCGTCACGAACCGTCGGCGCATACTTGATACCGAGTGCGCAATTTCAATACACGAGTGGATGCAAAAGAAAATATGACATAAGCTCCAACTAAATAAATGACGCACGATAAGGAATTCAAAGAATTGAAGAGTTTCCTAAACAGTTACATAGCCCCTCGTAGATAAATACAGACGTCTCCGTATCGATCAGCGAGAATCTAAGTAACCGGTCTGTGTCCCGTGACTCCTACGAACCTAGAGCTCTGATACCAACTTGTCACGACCCTAGTTCACCAATCGTGAACATGTCATGACGGCACCCAATCCCCACGACTAGGTAAGCCTAACACGTTGCGAAATATACAAGTTTATGAACATTAAATAATAAATAGCGGAAAAATAATATAAAAAGGAAATGTAATCCGTGCCGCTTGGCACATACACCCGTCAAACACACTGTATAAAACACCACCAAGACCCGGAATCCCACGGGCAACACAGACTAAAAGAGAGTATACAACTGTGGCTCTATGTGTAAAGAGTATCTAACAATGAAATGAAGGAAAACATCTACTAATACTATCAGAATAGAAGGAGGGCCTCCGGATCCGCGGACGTAGCAGATCATACCTCGAGGTCTCCAAATGTAATGCTGAATCACCTAGTACGGGCCTATCCTGATGTACCTGGATCTGCACAATAAAAGTGTGCAGAAGAGTAGCATGAGTACACCACGGCGGTACTCAGTAAGTGCCAAGCCTAACCTCGATGGAGTAGTGACGAGGAAGGTCAGGGCCCTACTGAGAGAAATCAATAATAAAATGACAATAATAATAATGAGCAGTTTAATTGATAATAATCTTTAAATAACAACAATAAAATGATTACTGCAACAGCAGCAAGTAAATAACTCAATAAAACTCAATCAGCAAGTCCAGGACTCGTGGGAATTGAACCCACAGTCCCTTTCCATAACCAACAATCCAGGAGCTACAGGAATTGAACCCGCAGTCCCGATATCAGTATCCCTGGGTCTTCGGTAATCGAACCCGCAGCCCATGTCTCAATAAATCTCAGGATCTCCGGGAATCGAACCCGCAGTCCCATCAACAGTACCCCTGGGTCTCCGGGAATCGAACCCGCAGCCCATGTCCCAATAATATATCAATAGCTCAGGATCTCCGGGAATCGAACCCGCAGTCCATATCTCAATAACTTAGGATCTCCGGAATCGAACCCGCAGTCCCTACCAATAACTCAGGATCTCCGAGAATCGAACCCGCAGTCCATATCTCAATAATTTATCAATAAACTCCGGGTCTCCGGAAATCGAACCCGCAGCCCTTGGATCTCCGGGAATTGAACCCGCAGTCCACCAACACAACAAATAAAGAAAACGCACAGAGAAAACATAATATGCTTAACTACAACTTCACCGAAAATTAGTGCCAACAATTATCAAGAAGTTCAACTAAGACAATTTGGCAATTAGACAGATAAATCATATCTAATCATGCTTCCCTAACGAATGCCAGGTAAATAACATAAATTAATCAACTAAGGACAGGAATATCACGAATTTGACGATTCAAGTAAAGTGTGTGTTACAACAACCAGCGCATGTACACGCCCGTCACCTCGCGTACAAGGCATTTAAATTATCACATAATATCCTAGGGGTGAAAGTTCCCCCACACGAGGTTAGACAAGCCACTTACCTCGACTCCGGTACAAAACCACTAAGAGACAACTCTCTTGCCACGAATATCGACCTCCACAGGTGTAGTATCTGATAAAAATCAATAGAATTACATCAAAATAGGCCAATTGGGCATTACCCAATCGAAACAATTCAAAATACACCAAAACCCACAAGTTGCCAAAACCCGACTTTCAGTACGCTTCTTGAAAAATTACGAAAGTTATATATTCGGGTTCCTTATCTCAACACGAGTCCGTGCATATAAAATTTATCAAAACGGACTCCGTTTGCCCATTCAAATCAATGATTTTCTATAATTTAGGCCTAGGGCTAAAATTCCCCTTTAATCTTCCATTAACAGTGAAATACTCAAGGATTCCATGATAAAATAACGTAATTAGGCCATAAAACTTACCTCCTTGTTGAGACGAGAACAACCCCGCGAAAATCACCTCAATTGGAGCTCTAGAACTCAAGATGTGGCTAAAATACCAAATTTTTCATTATTTAAATTCTCGAACTCTCGAAATCAAATTTGGATCTCTAGAACTAAAAATAGACCTTTGGATCATTACATTTATGTTCAAAACGGCAAGAATCTTCCAAAAATGACCCGTTGGGCATCCGAAACACACCCGAGACCCTCGGGCCACAACCAAAAACTCAAAATCAACCTAATACTTCATTCAAACTTGCTCGGATCATAAAAACGCTGCCTTAAACATGAAAAATCACCAAAATCCTAGAATTCGATTCAAACTTAAACTTAAACTTTCAAAATTCACATTCGATCAAAAACCCGACCAAACGATGTCCGAATGACCTGAAAATTTGCAAACATATCCAAAATCACCTAAGGAAGCTACTAGAAACTGTCGGAATTCCATTCCGACTCCCGGATCAAAATATCACCTATCGATCGGATTCCGCCAAAATTCCAACTTCGCCAAAATAGGCTAACTTCTTCACCGGACCTCCAAAATTACTTCCGATTGCGCTCCTAAGTCTTAAATCATCCCTCGAAACTAACCGAATCATCGGAATTCAGTTCCGAGCCCTCTAACTCATAAGTCAACGTTGGGTTGACTTTTCCAACTTAAGCTTTCCTTAAAGAGATTAATTGTCCCATTTCCTACCAAAATCGATCCGAATTGACTCAAAGTTTGCACACAAGTCAAATTCGATATTACGGACTTGCACCAACTTTCAAAATCGCATTCCGACCCCGATATCAAAATTTTCACTTCCGGTCGAATTTTCTCATAAACCTTCAAATTCCTATATTTAGCCAAATCACTTCAAAATGACCTCCGGACATCCGAATTCACTTCCGATCGCGTTCCCAACTCCAAAATTACCGTACGGATCTATTCCCAGTCTCGGAATCCCAAATGGACATCTATAACTGTAAACTGCCTTCCAACCCAAATTTGTGAAATTCTTCTAAAATACTAACTTCCACCATATACGCCGAAATGCTCACGGGTTATCAAAAATCAAATCTGGACATACGCCCAAGTTCAAAATCATCATACGAGCATGCTGGAACTTTCAGATCCCAATTCCAAGGTCATTTACTCGAAATTCCAATCCTAGTTCATTTCTTCAACTTTAAGCTTTCAAAAGGAGAATTTCCATTTAGATTTGACTCCAAACTTCTTGAATTTTAATTCTGACCATACACACAAGTCAATATATGTGAGATGAAGGACAAGTTTGGGTCAAACGCTATCTGAAAGATCTTATTGGGTTGATGGACATATATAATACCCCGTGGGGATATCATTCCGGCTCTTGTCACTTGTTGGGATCCCACGCATAATGTTCTACACTTCTCATATTTTGAGCTCACTCCTACATTAGAAGAAATTGCTTATTATATCGGGAAAGGTGAGGTTTCCCTAAAGGATAAATATTCGGTGGCTACGAGGCAATAATAGTGCACAAATTCCTCGATTCCCTGAAAAATGCCAAGAACGTCCATAATGAAGACTTGGCTCATGGATTTTGTTCTTTAAGTTTCATCTACTGCAGATATGGTCATATTGGGGGATTCAACGACCCTACGAACAAGCTCTGCAGTAAATCTAACCAAGTCAAGTGGAAAGAGCACATGCGATTTGCCTTTATATTAGCGTTCATGAGATTGGTCATATTCCAGACGAAAGATGGAAACACTGATATAAGGGTCGCCGGGGTTGCCAGTACTCTTCTTGTGCAAGATAATAGCACACTGGCGCCAATGATTGTAGCTGATAGCTTCCGTGCCCTCACATCCTGTAAAGCAGGGCATGACTTCTTTGAGGGATGCAATTTGATTCTCCAAATATGGTTGATAGAACATTTGTGTCGTCACCCTCCGTTCTCGAGTTATGGGTCGTATGAAAAGACGTGCATTGAAGAATTTTATACGAGAACAAAAGAAGTTAAGCTGCCGGAAGGAGCAAAAGGTTGGATTTCATACTTGCGATCGTTGACTGCCAGCCAAATTGATTGGGCATACGGATGGTTTCCCCTCAACGAGGTGATGTACATGCCAACGGAAGGGTCACATTTCTTGATAATAGGTCTTAAAAGCATTCAGCATTATGCACCATACAGGGTACTATGACAGCTTGGGAGATATAAGGTTATACCAAAAGACGGGTACCTCAGCCTACAAGCCATAGAAATCAGTCCGGACGGACAATTCCTGGAGGCAAAGATTCGACAAATTTGGAATGAATGCCAATGCTTGAAGGTAGACACTTGTGTGGGAAACTGAGCTCAAGGAGAAGTATCACCAGGGTATGCTGCATGGTATCTCTGGGATGTCGAGCATGATAGACCAATGAAAAGGCCTCATATTCAAGAATTGGTCGAGCAGTCTAAGGAGCATAAAGATTGGGTGGCCAGAGAAAATGAGTACAGAGCCAGAATCAGCTTGTTAGAGAAACAATTCCAAGACCTCAAATTTGAGAGCAGCTTACAAGCGGCATCCGATGAGGGAGAAAAGAAGCAGTTGAGAAAAGAGAATGAAATCTTAAAGGCTCAAATTGCAAAAATGAAAACCGCAGCCGAAACCCCAGTTCGCCTAGCCCGAGATGAGAAATTGATTGAAAATCTTCGGTGCAAAGTGAATGACTATAGATTTGATCTTGAAAAAGCGGAAAAGGAGTTAGTCAGGGTTCTGAGATAGTTGGTCAGAAATGCTGAGGAAAGGGTTAGAATGGTTCAGCAATTAGATGATGAACACAAGGTTGAGGTAGCTCAATTTAGAAAGAAAATCATTACAGCCGAAGTCAAAAGTAGCAAGCAAACCAAAGAGTTTGAAGTACAGAGATAACATTGCTACATGGCTATGGCTCGGTTAGAGTTGGAGCTTCAACAACTACAAAAGGAGAACCAACAAACCTTAGACGCTCGTGCCAAGCAGATTGGTAGGCTGATTCAGCAAAAAGGGGTCATCAGAGAAAGAATCGTCAACATTGCTCAGTACATCACAAGGAAATGCCAATTGTGTGAAGATATGTCCCAGTTAACATTCACATCAGCAGTAAAGTTCTTTGTACAGCAAATAGTGTCCGGCCTGGATAAACTCCAAAGTGGATTAGCATATAGGCCCGCGGCAAGACCAAACGATGTCTCGCGGGCATTAGGAGCTTTTATGTATTCTTAGGTCATGCATTTTGTATTTTTCTTCTGCATTTGTAGTACAACATCATTTGTAACCGATATTTTGAGTATCAATGAAAAATTCAAAAAGAGGTTGTTGTTATTTTTCTTCCAAATTGTCTGGGCGATAGGAAAACGTGTAGGAACAAAAAGCAAAAATGAAAAAAAAATGGAAAATTGGAAAAAAGAAGAAAACAAGAAAAAGAAAGAAATAAAGCAATGAAAAAAGAGAGGTGAAAGGAAAAACAATGGTTCAAAGAGGAATAAATGCCGGGATGATGCATAATGATCAATGCAAAATTTGAGATTCTTAATTGTGATATTTTACCCCTTATGAGCTAACTATTAACGAGTTTTGTTGTTGATGAGAATCAGATTTCAGTTTGCAGCTAGCATTATGGCACATCACAACTACAATACACATTCAAAAGCTATGACTAAGGCAGTGACTCGGGAGATCGAGCCCACCGTTATGGATCTGGTACAGGAAGAAGAAGTTGTAGACGTTGCTAATATGAAAGAGGAGATGTACAAGTTAAGACAACAAATGTCGGAGATGTACCAGGCCTGGTCTAGGGGTCAACCTTTGCTTTCCTATCTAGCCAACCCAGCATACGTCCCTCCTACAAACCTAAATCTTGAACCACCTACTATGAATTCATCCTCCACATACCCAAACTACCAACATTACTATGCTACAACTTCACAAGCACCACCTCCACTATCAAAACAAGTTCAATCACCACCACCTCAGGTCGCCCCGGTATACATGGCACTGCCACCTACCACTCTACATAAGTCTTCTAGTGAACTAGTGTTCCATGTTCAGGACACTCATTATTATCTGCCAGAGCCAACATTCAGGCAACATGACTCCTATACACCGATCATAGATATGACAGAAGAAAAGCATGTCAGAAATTTTGAACAAGAAGAGATGGCCCGAAAGATAAGAAGTCTCGAAAAATCCTTCCGTAACATACAAGGGCTAGGAGGCCAAGTAAGTGTTGCGTATAAAGATTTATGCTTGTTTCCGGAGGTGCAGCTCCCAGCTGGGTTTAAGCTACCCAAGTTTGTTATGTGTGACGGTCACGGGGACCCAGTAGCCCATCTAAGGGGTTACTGTAGTAAAATGCGTGGAGCAGGGGGAAGAGACGAGTTACTTATGGTTTACTTTAGCTAGAGCTTAAGCGGTTCAGCACTGGAATGGTATACTCGACAGGATCATACCAAGTGGTTCATCCTAGGATGACCTAGCTCAGTCATTTGCCAACCATTTCCAATACAATCTAGAGATTATCCCTGACGGGCTGTCATTAACTAAAATGGAGAAGAAACCCGGGGAAAGTTTCCTGGAATACGGGTTCAGATGGAGGGAGCAGGCTGCACGAGTAGACCCTCCCATGAAGGAAATAGAAATGGTAGACTGCTTTCTACAGGCTTTGGAGCCAATTTACTATGGTCACCTTGTATTGGCAATTGGAAAAACCTTCAACGAGGTGGTCAAAATGGGAAGCTTCGTAGAAGAGGGATTAAAAACAAATAAGATCATGAGTTACTCGCCTATTAAGGCCACAAACCAGGCAATACAAACTTGAACTGGAGGATCAATTGGTAAAAAGAAAAAGGAGGAAGGTGCGGTCATCGAAGGTAGATCATGGTCTCGGGGCCCCAATACATATCATCATCCACCTCGCCCATACCAGCCATATCTACCAGCACCCTACAACCCACCTCCACCATATTATCCTCCCACCACTCCACATTTTTCCGTCCCACATGCTCAACATTACCCACCGCCACCACATGTATGGCGTACCCCAGCTCCACAAAATGTCCACCACGCACAAAATACCTACCCGCCTTCCAAAACATAAAAAATCCAAATCGACCCAATTTCCTTCCAGATCCGGAAGTAATAGGAAACAGAGCCCAAGGAAAGAAAACATTTACTCCGTTAGGGGAGTCATATACCGGTCTTTTTCACCGCCTGAGAGAGCTAGGGATGCTAAGCCCTATTGAGCCAAAAATTCCAAACCCACCACCCAGAAATCTTGACCAATTAGTCCGATATGAATATTGTTTCGGGGCGCCGGGACATGATACAGAAAAGTGTTGGCATTTAAAGTCCGCCATACAAGATCTTATTGATACCAGGAGGATCGAAGTGGAAGCTCCGAAAACTCCCAATATTACACAGAATCCATTGCCAGCCCATCATGAGACGCACATGATAGAGTTGGAGCAGAGAGAGAGCAATAAGAAACCTTCTCAATTAGTAATGATGATTAAAGCTAATAACAAGGCAGAAGGAGAAGTTGAAAAGGAGAAAGCATCAGCTGAGTTGCCATTAAAGAAACCATCAGTGGTCGAGCCCGTGAATATAGTAGTGCCGGCAGCTAAGCCTTTGTTGACCGAGAAGGGAGCTTATGTGGAACATGTGGTTATCAAACCGGTGGTGAAGATGCCAGTCGTGAATACCAGAGCAATACCATGGAACTATAATAAAGTTATAGTGATGTACAATGGGAAGGAAGTTAAAGGAGAAGTCAATGAAACACATGGCCTAACTCGCTCCGGGCGATGCTTTGCCCCGGAAGAGTTGAGGAAGACAAAAGAGGTAAAGGAGAACCCGACTCATGTGAAGAAGGCAGTTACTGAAGAGGAGGCGGAAGAGTTCTTGAAAAAGATGAATGCTCAGGACTATTCAATAGTGGAGCAATTGAGAAAAAAGCCCGCGCAGATTTCATTGTTATCGTTGCTAATACATTTTAAAGAGCACATGAAGGAGTTGGTGAAAATTTTGAACGAAGCACATGTGCCCGAGAAGATTTCATGTCACGACCCGAATTTTCCCCCGTCATCGGGATCGTGATGGCGCCTACTCGTGGTAGCTAGGCAAGCCAATTCATTGAACATTATCCTGTTCATATCATTATTTTTATACTCATACTTAATGGCAAGAGAAATAATTATTCAATTTAATAAACGCGAAAGACTTTCAAAATAGAGATAAATAATACTAAGGTAAAACACTGATGAAATCCTCTACCCAAGATGTGGAGTCACCAACTCACGAACTACTAATGAATACTACACATAATGGTCTGAAAGAAAATGATAAATATCTTCTGTCTCAGAACAATGAGACCACAACAAATAGTATAAGTAAATAGAAGAGACACCGGGCCTACGGACGCCTGCAAGATACCTCAGTCTCGAAACGCACAACTCCCACGAATAGTCTACTGCTGCTCATGTTCCTGCTTGAAACCCGGACCTGTGAAAAAACGCACAGAAGTGCTGTATCAGCACAATCCGACCCCATGTGTTGGTAAGAGCCTGGCCTATCTCGGCGAAGTAGTGACAAGCCTAGGATCAAACACTCACATAAACCTGTGCAGTTCTATATATGTACACCACAAGATAACAAGAAATACCAAGTAACAAATTCAATGAGAAGTATCATAATAGGGGAAAACACAACAGTCAGCAACATCTATTAAATCAGTAAAGAAAATCAGAGTATAATGGAAACAGTTAATATCAAAACAAGGAATATCAAATATTTGCACGGCACCACCCTTCGTGCTTTTACTCTCATCCTCACACCCATGGCACGGCATGATCCTTCGTGCATGGTTCAAATAACAACGGCACGGAATGTTCCTTCGTGCTTAATCAATATCACAAGGCACGGCATGATCCTTCGTGCATAATCAATAACAAGGCACGGCATAACCCTTCATGCATAATCAATAATATAAGGCACGACATGATCCTTCGTGCATAATCAGTAAAACAAGGCACGACATTACCCTTCGTGCAAAAATTAGTAAACAAGCACGGCATCACCCTTCGTGCATTATCACTCTTCCTCACCCAAATAACAATCACAGTTAAGGGCAAAAGAATGAAAATAATAATCATGAACTGTCCCGGCAAGGGACATAATAATCCTCACAACAAGGTCCCGGCAAGGTAAAATAATAAATCCACTTTACAATAGGGTCCCGGCAAGGGAAAACAATAATCCACTTTACAATAAAGTCCCGGCAAGGGAAAACAATGATCAATTTCACTACCCGGCAAGGGTTCAAGATTTAATCTTAAAAACATCCCACAATAGATATCGACAAAAGACTCACGGTCATGCTAGACGCCAGTGTATGGATGCTCGTCACCACAGCCCATACACCGCACTCGATCACATAGCAATTAGCACATAAATCCTATTCCTTCAAGATAGGATATATCAAACACTTACCTCTAGCCTTGAAGTCCAAGGTATCCTTCAACTATAGCTTTACCTCGAATTTCAGCTTTCAACTTGCTCGAATCTAATCACATTTAATTCAATTAGATTAATAAATACTATAAAACTTGGTTTGGATGCTTAAAAATGGTTTTCTCAAAGTTTACCCCAAAATTTCCCAAACGCCCCTGGTCCCACGAGGTCGGAACTCGGGGTTCGGACCAAAATCCGGTTACCCATTCCCTCACGAGTTCAAATATATGATTTGTTTCAAAATCGGACCTCAATTCGAGGTCCAATTCCCCAATTCATGAAAAACCTAGGTTCTACCCAAAAACAAGAATTTCTACCATGAAAACCTTTGATTCCTCTTGAAAAACATGTTTAATGATGTTCAGAATTGAAAGAATTAAGTAAAAAGTGACTTACTAGTGTTTTGGAGTGATTTTGCTCTTGGAGAATCGTGTGTGGTGTGTTGGGTTTTGAAAGAATGAAGAAAAGAGGTGTAAAATTCGTTTAAGTATCAGATTGCACAACTGCGGTTATGGGAATTGCGAACGTTTGTTCGCAATTGCGAACATAGCAGGTTTTGGACACTGTTGCTCTCGCATTTGCGAGAGAAAGTTCGCATTTACAAACTCTGGCCCAAGGTCTGCCAGTCTCGCATTTGCGAGAGTATATTCGTATTTGCGAATTTGAAGAGTTCCTGAGTTCCTCGCATTTGCGAGATTTTACTCTCATTTGCGAGCCTTGCCTTGTTCTGCCATCTTCGCATTTGCGAAGATTGTTTCACATTTGCGAACCAATGCTAAATCTGATCCCTTTCGCAATTGCGAAGATATCAGCTGGGGGAAAAATACCAGCTGTGTTATTTTTCAGAATTTGCTCCAATGGCCTATCAAATCTTTATCCGAGCCCATGCGCTCCAAACCAAACATGCACACAACTTCAGAAACATATTACAAACTTGCTCGCGCGATCAAATCGCCAATATAACATCGTTTTCATCAAATCAAGCCTCAAGTTCATGATTATCTTTCTTTTAACTTCATAACTTTCAAATTTGGAACTCAAGGTTCAAAACACATCAAACGACATCCAAATGTTACCAAACTTTGCAGATAGTACTTATATAATATTTAAGACTTGTATCGGGCGTCGGAACCGAAATACGAGCCCGATACCATGGTCGTTTAATCCTTTTTCATTTAATTATTTCAGCAAAAACAATTTAACAGAAAAAATCATATCTTGGGCTCTAGGCCTCATAATTCGACTCCAGACACATGCCCGAGTCCCATATTTTCCTACGGACCTTTCAGGACCGTCAGATCTGGAGTCTGGGTCCGTTTACCAAAAATGTCGAATGAAGTCAACTATATCAATATTAATATCACTTTTCTTCAAATTTTTCATAGAATTCACATATTCTAGCATAAAATCTTTCCGGCTACATGCCCGGATTATGCACATAAATCAAGGCAACATAAAATGAGGTTTTTAAGGCCTCGGATGCGCAGAACAAGTAAGGAAAACAGGTGATGACCCTTTTGGTCGTCACATCCTCCAACTCTAAAACAACCGTTCATCCTCGAACGGACAAGAGAAGGAAGTACCTGAGTCAGGGAACAAATGTGGGTAGCGGCTCCGCATATCAGACTCGGACTCCCAGGTCGATGCCTCTGGAGGCTGACCTCTCCACTGAACACGCACAGAAGGAAAACTCTTCGACATCAACTGTCGAACCTGCCAGTCTAGAATGGCCACCGGCTCCTCCTCGTAGGATAAATCATTGTCCAATTGGACAGTACTGAAGTCTAACACATGTGTGGGATCTTCGTGGTACCTCCGAAGCATAGATACATGAAAAACTGTATGCACGACTGATAAGCTAGGTGGCAGAGCTAGTCTGTAAGCCACCTCTCCGACTCAGTCCAGAATCTCAAATGGACCAATATACCTAGGGTTGAGTTTGCCCTTCTTCCCGAACCTCATCACGCCCTTCATAGGCGATACTCGGAGCAATACCAGCTCGCTAACCATGAAATCTACATCTCGAACCTTACGATCCGCATAAGTCTTCTTCCTGCACTGAGCTGAACGCAATCTCTCCTGGATAGTCTTGAGCTTGTCCAAGGCCTCCTGAACTAAGTATGTACCTAACAACCGAGCCTCTTCCGGCTCAAACCATCCGACTGGGGACCGACATCGCCTACCATACAATGCCTCATACTGGGCCATCTAAATGCTAGACTGGTAGCTGTTGTTGTAGGCAAACTCCGCTAATGGAAGAAACTGGTCCCACGAGCTTCCAAAATCAATGACATAGGCTCGGAGCATATCCTCTAAGATCTGAATAGTCCTCTCGGACTGGCCGTCCGTCTGAGGATGAAAAGTTGTACTCAACTGGACCTGGGTGCCTAACTCCTACTAGACCGCTCTCCAGAAACACGAGGCAAACTGCGTACCCCGATCCGAGATAATAGACACCGGCACCCCATGAAGTCGAACAATCTCCCTGATGTAAATCTCTGCTAACCTTTCAGATGGTAAAAGACAGATACTGGAATGAAGTGTGCTGACTTGGTCAGTCTATCGACAATGACTCAAATAACATCAAATTTCCTCCGAGTCAAAGGAAGTCTAGTAATGAAGTCCATTGTGATTCGCTCCCATTTCCACTCGGGTATTTCGATTCTCTGGAATACACCACCAGGCCTTAGGTGCTCATATTTCACCTGCTGACAATTTAGACACCGAGCGACATACGCAACGATGTCCTTCTTCATCCTGTGCCACCAATAGTGCTGTCGTAAATCCTGATACATCTTCACGGCACCCGGGTGAATAGAGTACCGCGAACTGTGGGCCTCCGCTAAGATCAACTCTCGAATCCCCTCGACATTGGGCACACAAACTCGTCCCTACAACCTTAATACTTCGTCATCATCTAGAGTTACCTTCGTGGAACCTCCCTGCTATACAGTATCTCTCAAGTCGCGCAAATGAGGGTCATCAAATTGCTTCTCACGGATACGCTCTAATAGAGATGAACGAGCGACCATGCAGGCTAACACCCTGCTAGGCTCAGAAATGTCTAGTCTCATGAACTAGTTGGCTAAGGCCTGGACATCCAGAGCAAGTGGTTTCTGACTGGCCGGAATGTACGCGAGACTACCCATGCTGACAGACTTTCTACTCAACGCATCGGCCACCACATTGGCCTTACCGGGTGATATAGGATAGTAACATCATAGTCCTTCAACAACTCTAACCACCTCCTCTGCCGCAAATTCAACTCCTTTTGCTTGAATAAATACTGTAGGCTTTTGTGATCCGTGTACACCTCGCACGCCACACCATATAGATAATGCCTCCAGATTTTTAAGGCTTGAACCACTGCTGCCGGCTCGAGATCATGAACCGGATAATTCTTCTTATGTATTTTCAACTGTCTCGAAACGTAAGTAATAACCTTACCATCCTGCATCAATACCGCTCCAAGCCCCGTACGGGATGCATTACAGTAAACTGTGTAAGGCCCTGCACCTGTAGGTAATATCAGCACTGGTGCTGTAGTCAAGGCTGTCTTGAGCTTCTGAAAGCTCATCTCACACTCATCTGACCACTGGAACTGGGCACCCTTCTAGGTCAACCTGGTCATCAGGGCTGCAATAGAAGAGAACCCTTCTACAAATCAACGGTAGTAACCTGCTAACCCCAAGAAGCTCCGGATCTCGGTCACTGAAGTTGGTCGAGGCCAATTCTGCACTGCCTCAATCTTCTTCGGGTCCACCTGAATACCTTCCACTGATATAATATGACCCAGAAATGCAACCGAACTCAACTAGAACTCATATTTCGAAAATTTGGCATATAGCTGATTATCCTTCAGAGTCTAAAGAACCAGTCTGAGGTGCTGCTCGTGCTCTTCCTGGCTGCGGGAGTATACCATGATGTCATCTATAAAGACTATCATGAACAGATCTAAATATGGCCTGAACACTCGATTCATCAACTCCATGAATGCTGCTGGAGCATTGGTCAACCTGAAAGACATGACCAAGAATTCATAGTGCCTGTACCTGGTGCGAAAAGCTATCTTAGGAATGTCACCCGCCCTAATTTTCAGCTGATGATAGCCCTACCTCAACTCTATTTTTGAGAACACCCTCGCTCCTAGGAGCTGGTCAAACAAATCATCAATCCTAGGCAGTGGATAGTTGTTCTTTATCGTCACTTTGTTTAATTGCCGATAATCAATACACGTCCGCATCGAGCCATCCTTCTTCTTCGCAAATAACACGGGTGCTCCCCAGGGAGAAACACTAGGCCTGATAAAGCCCTTTTCTAGAAGGTCTTGCAACTGATCTTTTAAATCCTTTAACTCCGGCGGGGCCATACGATAGGGTGGAATAGAGATGGGCTAAGTGCCCGGTGCCAAATCAATATAGAAATCAATATCCCTGCTGGGTGGCATGCCCGGCAGGTCTAAAGGGAAAACCTCGGGAAACTCCCGCACAATAGGAACTGAATCAATAGGAGGAATTTCCGCACTGGAATCACGAACATATGCCAAATAAGCTAGGCACACCTTCTCGACCATGCGTCGAGCCTTAACATAGGAAATAACAATGTGAACGGAGTGGCCTGAGGTCCCTTTCCACTCTAGTTGGGGTGATTCTGGCAAGGCCAAGGTCACTATCTTGGCATGACAAACTAAGATAGCATGGTATGGGGACAACCAGTCCATCTCCAATATGACATCGAAATCCACCATGTCTAATAGCAACAGATTAACACGGGTCTCAAGACCCCCAAATATAACTACGCATGAACGATGCACCCGGTCGACTACTATAGAGTCACCCACTAGTGTAGACACATAAACTGGAATATCCAGGGCATAGCTAGGCATGACCAGATACGGTGCAAAGTAAGAAGACACATATGAATATGTAGACCCAGGGTCAAATAATACTGAAGCACCTCTGTCACAAACAAGAATGGTACCCGTAACCACAACATCTGATGCCTCTGCCACTAGCCTGGTTGGTAAAGCAACAAATCAGGGATCAGCACCTCCCCTCTAAGCTACATCTCTGGGACGGTCATCCACTGGCTGACCTCTACCTCTGGCTGGATGGTCTCCACCTCTACGGTCTCGACCTCTGATGAGTGGTGATTTTACCACTCATTTTAGCCTCTTTTGCTTAGCTTTTTATGCCTTTTAAGTATGAAATGAGGTTTCTTATGGTGTTTATTGCTAGATTTACGGGTAAATGATGCTATTAGGTGATTTGGGTCGAAGTGACAAGGAATTAAGCTAAAAAGAGCTGAAACCTTGCAAAACTGCCAGTGATTTCGCTTCTGCGGATGTTTGATCGCAGAAGCGATGTCGCCTCTGCGTGAATCTGATCGCTTTTGCGATTTATGGAAGGATCATGCAATTCTGCTTCTGCGGAGAAGAAGACGCAGAAGCGTGACCGCTTCTGCGGTAGCAAGATCGCTCCTGCGAAAGTACCTGGGAAAGCATTCCGCTTCTGCGGTTAGTTTGGCGCTTCAGCGAGATCGCATCTGCGATTTTATTTCCGCTTATGCGAGGTTGTGAAGGATTCTTATTGTCGCTTCTGTGGTTGAATTCCGCTTAAGCGGAGCCGCACCTGCGAGGTTTTTTCCGCAGGTGCGAAAGCAATGCATCAGACCTGGGCAGAACGGGCATTTCACAAGTTTTGACCCCAAATCAATTATATACTCGTCCAAACAAACATTGTAGGGATATCTTTCATACTTTTACATCGCTTATCATATTATTCATCTTTTTACTCTTAGAACAATTTTTGGCAACAAGTTTGGAGGCTAGGGTTTTGCACACACACTTGGGTCTTGAAGATTAAATCTTGTGGTTAAGGATTTCTTATTCATTTATGTTTATTTCTTCATTTCCTTGCTTTGTATTGTATATGTAAGTGTGTAGTATTTATTTCCAACACTTGAATCTTATTTATAGGAATATTCATATTTAAAGTGTGGATTAAATACCTTGTTGTGCTTATGTATTGAATGATTTTTATATATTTATGAAGTGAGTTATTGTTACTTTAATTATTCCTGTTCTTTAATGTTTCCAAAGAGAATAGCTAACTCTAGGACTCGCCCATTTACTTTGAATTAATTTTGGGAAAGATAATTCGGAGTTGGGAAAGATTAATTAACAAGAACTTGAGGCGTTAACCCTCATTTTATAGATTCGACCTAGGGATAGGATTGAACTACTTGTAGCCTATCGGGTGTGCTTAATCTTCTAATTGTGATTAGGGATAATTCAATTAGAAAGTCTTGTTAGTCTTCGGAAGAAGCTAATTAAGAATTATTATCCGTGGCTAATTAACATAAACTCGCTCATATTTGTAAAATCGTAAAATACATTGGATCGTTACTTGAGTGTAATTCCCGATGCATTCATACTTGTAGCCCTTGATCATTTTATTTGCTTTCTAGGTTAGTTTACATTTTTCCATTTAGATATAAACATTTTCCAAAACCCAAAATCTTAAGGTTTCGCTTAGCGCGACTAGCGATAATTTTCTTGCATTTCTAATCGCCTACACATTGTTCTCTGTGGGATTCGACCCCGACTCATAGTTGGGTTAATTATATTGCGTACGATCGTGTCTATTGCTTTTTAGCAGTAGAATTGGACGTCACCAAAAAATGGCGCCGTTGACGGGGAACAATTTGGCGTAATTTAGGTTGTTTGAGAAGTAAGCGAAAGTGCTTTGGTCCAAACTTGTGAATATTTGTGTAATTATTTTTCTTACCTTGGGTCTATTTTTCTTGTTTATCTTCTTAATTTTGAAAAATGGCATCATTAAATGAAAATTGGTCGGATGGTAGTTGTTCATATTTTGATGATCCGTGTCCTTACTGTGGAGGACCACACTCGTGGCAAAATTATTTAAATTCTCCCGGGGGTAGATTGTGCGCACAATTCCAAACCCATGAGTGGAGTATTTGTGATAAGTGTGGTTTCCAAAATGGTCATTGGGATGATTGTGCTTATTTGTTATTCCCTTCCCCAAGCCCCCACTATGATGATTCTACTTGTTTTGGTAAGAATTATAGGGCTATGGAATTGGAAGAAGTTGAGCATGGCCAAAGTGGAGAGTTCAAGCTCATGTTGGAGTGTTTACTTGAAGAAGGAAACAAGGAATAAAATGCCTTGGAACATCTTTTGGAGACTAGTCTCCAAAATGGTTTAGCACTTGAAAGGTTACACTCACAAATGGATGAAATGATCAAAGCCTCGGAAGTGAATGAAAACCAAGAATCCTTCTTGGACATTGAAAATGTAAATCCCTCCTTGGCATTTGATCAAAGCCAAGAAGAACTCTCAAATGCCCAAAATGAGAGAATAATGCTCATGTTGGAGACCATTCTTGAAAATGAGGAGAAACGCAACTTTGCACTCGAGGACTTGAAACAATGCATAAATTACAATGGTGAACACATCAGTACTTTGGAATATCAAATGTAAATTACGGTTGAGGCTTACTATGCCCAACAAATTTCGTGTACGGATGAAAGCCAAGAAGAGTCCAACTCCGAGGAAGAGAGTGAGCTTTACCTTGAGGAATCAAGAATTGAACAACCGCCAACCAACTCAATGAGTGTTGTTGATGCCGACAAAAATATGGAATTGGAGTCAACTGGTGTAAATGCTAATATGGTTGAAGTTGACTCTAATCTGGGGAAAAAAGAGGATGTCAACATAGAAGAATTGCAAAGTGAAGGCTTAAAGTCACATTCCAAGCATTTTTGAACGTTGGAATTGTGTGGTGACACGGAAGTTGAACCACATGAATCAATGAAGGAGTGCGAGGAGGAAAAACTTTGGTAATACATTTTACAGTTGGAGGAGGCGAGAAATCAAAACGACATTCCTCACTTGAAAGCCAAGAAGTGCAAAATGAAAACATTAAGCATTGGCTCGAATCAAATTACCACCCCCCATCGCTCGTGGTCATAAGCTTGATTCTAATCTAGGGGCTCAGTTCATATCATCCAAGTGGCGAGAAAAGTGGTAATGTTTTTTGCGTCGTGCCACGCCGTTAAATGCGGTGCTTGGTGGGAGGCAACCCATCGTTTTTTAAAATTTTTTATCGTTTTTCGAATTTTCTTTTTTAGAATTGCTTAGAATATTATTTTTGACAAATATGCCAAGTTTGAGAATTTTTGGAGTTGATTTGGGCAGGTCGGGGTAGCCGGGCAGTCACAAACCAGTAGCTGCAGAAAACTGGCAACAAATTCCTGCTAAAATTGCTTCTGCGAGAAAATGAACGCATCTGGGGTCCCGCAAAAGCGACTTATGTATCACAGAAGCAGACAAATCGCAAAAGCGTCCAATTCTACGCATCTGCGACATCGCAGAAGCGGTCAACCCAGTCGCAAAAGCGGGCCAAAACGCAGAAGCGACCCAAATGTCGCCTAAGCGGTCACGCAGAAGCGTGACATCTTCGCAAAAGCGGAAACTGTGCAGGTTTTAATTGTTAAACAGAGTGAACGGTTCTTTTTATTAAAAACATCCCTCACACTGTTTTCCCTTGCCCTAACTCCGCAAATACTAAATTTTTTGCAAAGGCTAAAGAAAATCTTCTGTAATTCCTTATTCCTCTGCAAATTCAGGTAACATCTGCAATCTCATCTCTTTCTACATATCCCTCATGTTATTTCCGTGGCCAACATATTTTTTTTTGTTAATTTTGCTTGATTTTTCTTTTTCCTTCTTTTTGTTTCGAATTCTTGTTGTTTTAGGAAGTGAGGGATTGGTTGAGTGTAGGTCGTGTGTGTTGTTAATATGCAACAAATTTTGGGAAGTTTGAGTACCAAAATTTGTTCAAAGAGAGGTCAAATTAAATTACCCGCAAGATGTTTGTCACAATGTTTCAAAGAAATATTGTGGCTTTACATCACAAAATGGGCCTTAATTGAATCATGAATAATTTACTGCACTAATACAAGCCAAAATTTGTTTGGAAAATGAAAAGAAGGCAAAACTTTTGCAAAAAGTTCTGGGCAGTGAAGAAGGTGACGAAAACCGCAGAAGCGGATTTTTCTTCGCATGAGCGTAATCGCTTCTGCGGTAGAAATTACGCAGAAGCGAGTCCCATCGCAGAAGCAAAAAGTTTTTCGCAGAAGCGGCTCCGCCTCTGCGGTCATATTTCGTAGAAGCGAAAACTGGAAAAATTCTGCAATTGCAGTAGCTTTGTAACAGTAGCTTCCCGGGCCCATTCAATCAAAATTTTTGGCTAAATTGCAGTCTTTTGAAGTTCTTAATATGGTTCAATTGCCCGATTGACATTGTGTTAAATTTTTTTAGGCAATTTACTTGAAAATGGATGCAAGCACAAGCGGACAACAAAGAGAAATGGAAGAAGAGATCGATGAGCTATATGATGATACACGCTTCATGTCCACTGAGTGTGAGCGGCGATATTTGGACGACCTCATCCACAAGAAGATTATCCTTGAAAAAGGAATTCATGAAGAGAAATTGGCAGAAAAGCTTCCAGAATTCTATGCTCGACTCAACTCATCGGGATGGTCCTGCTTCATCACCACTCCTTGCAAAGCCAATGAGGAGTGGGTGCGTGAATTTTATGCTAACCTCAGGCGGGCAAATTTTGATAGCCCACAAATAGTCATTAGAGGGAAGTTAGTAAGGTTTGGAATTGAACAAATCAATGACACTCTGGGAATTCCCAACTTTCTGGTGGACCAGGTACAGGCAAACGATAATTGTGATAATGGAGCATGGCTTGTCTCCAAGCTCTTTCCACCGCAGCTGAGAGAAAAATGGGGAACCAGAAGAAAAGGGTTCAAATCTACCAACTTCACAGTTGAGGCTAAAATGTGGCTATACATCCTCAACAACAGAATCTCTCCTTGTGGCAATATGACTGATGTTTCCTACACCCGGGCACTGATCATAGCATGCATTCTAGATTGCACACCGGTGAATGTAGGATACTACATTCTGTAGGAGATGAGGCAGTACTTGAGAGAGTACTCGAGAAATAAGGATGCAGGCCTGCTATTCCCCTCTCTTATCACACAGCTGTGCAGCAGGGTAGAGGTTGATGTCCGTAGTACCGATCGGTGGCTACCAGTGGACAAACCTTTTCATCCATTGAGAGTGACAGGAGAGGGGAGTGTGGTTAAAAGAATGAAGAGGAAAATGACCATCACAGCCGCCGGTTCAGAGTCTTCTTCACAGACAGCTGCTCAGGGGCCATTCATGATTTTTAACTCCGAGCTTCAAACAATGTCCATCCTCCTCGCAGCCTGGGCCTTCTTACTTCTCTAGGGAAGATATGTAGAGTTACTTAGATGCTCAGACAATCCAAAATGATAACATGAAGAAGATGGAAGCATCAGTGACCAAACTGGAGGGAGCCTACAGTAATCTTGCTAAGGCCCATGCCACCCTTTAGTCTGATTTTGAGATGGAGAAGAAGAAGGACAAGAAGAAGGGCAAGCTGATGATCAAGATATGGAGAGGCATTAAGGCGATCTTCAAATGGGGGAACCCAGATAAGAAGATCCCAGTGGTGGCCAAAGATGACAGTGATGAGTATTCTTTCATGTCAGAGTCTGCTGGAGATGATGGCGATGATAATGATGATGAGGAGGAGACCGATGATGAGGGAGCCACGAGCTCAGCTCAGCAGTGATCAGCCTTCCTCCCGTAGTCTGCTAGTCTGCTGCAGACCTCAAAGAGACCCTCAAACTTTTTATGCTTTACATTCGATATTGTGCAGTGAGGACACTGCAATATTGTAGTTGGGGATGGCTTTTGTAGCTTGTGACTATGCTATGTAGCTTTTGACTATGCTGTTCTATACACTGTGTGCCCTTGCCGGGCTTGGTTTGATTAGTCATATTTGTGTTATTATTGTGCTTTTCTTATTTATTTTTCCTCTCATTAGCCTATATTTAGTAGCATTTGCTTCTTTTATTCTAGTATCATGTATAGTAGTTTTTTTTCTTTTATTACTCCTTGGGTTTTCTTCATGCTACGGTTCTTTCCCAAGGAACACTTTAGCCTGGTGACTTTTCCCTATGAGAGATAGTGTGACAACCTTCTTAAGGGAATTAGTCTTGTTTTTTTAGGATGAGGCTTTTGGATTATTTGATACTAATAAAATTAGCCTCTTGTATGTAAATTATGAATTAAGATACCCCTCCAAAAATTTAATTTGGACTAAAAACAAGTAAGCTGCATGGTTTAAAACAATTTTTGTGATAAATTTTTGGCTCTTTTAGTGACTCTTAGCTCACTAGTTTGATAGAATTGATCCGTCTTCATTAATTCATGTGCCATGTGTGTTAGCGATTGTTGAAATAAATCTTATGTTTACTTCCATCATCTAGAACTTGCCCGGTTGGTTTTTCAATGCTAATGATTGTATATTTGGTTGGAGGAATGATCTTAGGTATTCTTTGTTTTAATTGTAAAACCTCTTTAGCCTTTCAAGCCTACCGTTGCATAAATAATATCACTAGTACCCCTTTTTGTGCCCTTAAACCTTTCTTTGGCCAACTCATTACAAACCTTTCCCTTTGTGAAAAATAACTCCCTCTCTTGAACCCGTCCCTCCTTGAACATTGAAAATGAGGCTATAAGTTGGGGGTGGTGTCAAAGTGGAGATTGGCAAGGTTGTGCATTGAGTCTAAGACCACATGCCTCAAAGTGTCTGTTATAAAGTATTCTAGCTCCAAAAGAAAAAAAGAAAAAAACGAGAGAAGAAAACAAAAATATATGTGTAAATATATACATTTTGGAGCCTTGAATAAAATTGGGAGAGGTATGTAAGGTGGTTCTATATTGGGAACTAGATGCCAATGAGGCTATGTGAGTTGAAGAAAATCAAAGTGCAAAAGAATGAAACTTGTGAGTAGTGTTCAAGGAGGGTGAAGTCACATGTACCCGAATGCTTATCCAACCTTCCCTAAACCTACATTACAAGCTTAAAAAGTCCTTATGGAACCTCCAACTAAGAATTCTTGAATAAGCGATGAATTAAAATAAGGGCAAACTTATTGTATAAGGTGTTGTAACACTTGAAGTTTCTTTGTGAGAGCGAGTGTTTTCGAAAAATTTGTCACTTGTGTTGTGTCGTAAATATGTTATTTTTGGGACTTTCTTTCTTGTGAGGGCACATGAATTAGAAAAGATCGGTGAAATTGAGTAAAGTTAGCAATTATAGAGAATTAGTGCTTTTGAGTCACTCATTGAGGCTTATTTTTGTCACTTGATTGTTTTGGAACTCCCTTGCACATTGTTGAAGTTGTTTTTCCTTAGGAGGGAGTTATTCGGAAAAGATATACATACTTGAGCGTAATTGTTAGTACCAAACAAATCCATAAGTATGGTGTTTGAATGGGAGAATGTGATATGTTCATAATCGCAATGCCACTTGTATTTTAAATGGTGCATCCTCATTGAAGTTTTGGTTTTGATTTGCTTGAGGACAAGCAAAAGCTTTAAGTTGGAGGTGTTGATGAGTGGTGATTTTACCACTAATTTTAGCCTCTTTTGCTTAGCTTTTTATGCCTTTTAAGTATAAAATGAGGTTGCTTATGGTGGTTATTGCTAGATTTTTAGGTAAATGATGATAGTAGGTGATTTGGGTCGAAGTGACAAGGAATTGAGCTAAAAAGAGCTGAAACCTTGCAAAACTGCCAGTGAGTTCTCTTCTGCAGACGTTTGATCACAGAAACGATGTCGCCTGTGCATAAATCTGATCGCTTATGCAATTTATGGAAGGATCAGGCAATTCTGCTTTTGTGGAGAAGAAGACGCAGAAGCGTGATCACTTCTGCGATTGCGTGATTGCTCCTGCGAAAGTACCTGGGAAAGCAAGATTCCACTTCTGCGGTTCATTTGGCGCTTCAGCGAAATCACATCTGCGATTTTATTTCCGCTTATGCGAGGTTGTGAAGGATTCTTATTGTCGCTTCTGTGGTTGAATTCCATTTAAGCGGAGCCGCACCTGCGAGGTGTTTTCCGCAGGTGCGAAAACAATGCATCAGACCTGGGCAGAACGGGTATTTCACAAGTTTTGACCCCGAATCAATTATATACTCGTCCAAACAGACATTGTAGGGATATCTTTCATACTTTTACATCTCTTATCATATTATTCATCTTTTTACTCTTAGAACAATTTTTGGGAACAAGTTTGGAGGCTAGGGTTTTGCACACACACTTGGGTCTTGAAGATTAAAGCTTGTGGTTAAGGATTTCTTACTCATTTATGTTTATTTCTTCATTTCCTTGCTTTGTATTGTATATGTAAGTGTGTAATATTTATTTCCAACACTTGAATCTTGTTTATGGGAATATTCATATTTAAAGTGTGGATTAAATACCTTGTTGTGCTTATGTATTGAATGATTTTTATATATTTATGAAGTAAGTTATTGTTACTTTAATTATTCTTGTTCTTTAATGTTTCTGAAGAGAATAGCTAACTCTAGGGCTCGCCCATTTACTTTGAATTAATTTTGGGAAAGATAATTCGGAGTTGGGAAAGATTAATTAACAAGAACTTGAGGCGTTAACCCTCATTTAATAGATTGAACTACTTGTAGCCTATCGGGTGTGCTTAATCTTTTAATTGTGATTAGGGATAATTCAATTAGAAAGTCTTGTTAGTATTCGGAAGAAGCTAATTAAGAATTACTATCCGTGGCTAATTAACATAAACTCGCTCATATTTGTAAAATCGTGAAATACATTGGATCGTTACTTGAGTGTAATTCCCGATGCATTCATACTTGTAGCCATTGATCATTTTATTTGCTTTCTAGGTTAGTTTACATTTTTGCATTTTGATATAAACATTTTCCAAAACCAAAAATCTTAAGGTTTAGCTTAGCGCGACTAGCGATAATTTTCTTGCATTCCTAATCGCCTACATATTGCTCTCTGTGGGATTCGACCTTGACTCATAGTTGGGTTAATTAAATTACGTACGACCGTGTCTATTACTTTTTAGCGGTAGAATTGGATGTCACCAACCTCTACCTCTACGATCTCTACCCCCGCCTCTGGCTGGCTGGGCAGGTTGTTGGTGAGCTGGGGCCTGAATCATGGGACGAGGACCCCGCTGTTGAGTGTTGCCCGTCGCTCGAGGGCAAAACCTGACAAGATGACCTGGGTCACCACAACCGTAACAACATTTAGGCTGATGGGGCTGCTGGCCCTGATGACTGAATGGCCCCTACGAACACTCTTAAGAGGTTGCGCACTAATGGGAGGCTGATCTGAATACTGCTCATGAAACCCACGATCACCTGCTCCGCCCTGTGAAGCCTGGAGGGTTGACTGAAAAGGTCTGGAAGACTGGCCCCTATCAAAAGATTCCCTGCCTCCAGAAGAAGAACCACTAAATCTGCCGGAATGACGAGGCCTCTTGTCTGAAGGATAACCACCTCCCCGGGCAAGAGCCATCTCAACTCTACGAGCTCCATTAGTTGCCTCCTGAAAAGATATATCACTCCCAACTCCCATGGCCATCTGAAGTCTAATCGGCTGATTTAGCCCATCTATAAACCTGCGGACCCTCTCCCGATCTGTGGGGAGTATCACAACCGCATGACGCGCTAGATCAACAAACCTCATCTCACACTGGGTGATAGTCATAGTACCCTGCTGGAGACGCTCAAACTGCCTCCGAAGTGCCACCCGCTGAGTAACAGGGAGAAACTTCTCCAGAAATAACTCAGCAAACTAGTCCCATATTAAAGCCGGGGACCCTTCTGGTCGAGTCAAACAGTAATCTCTCCACCAAGTCTTGGCGGATCCTGAAAGCATGAATGTGCAGAAGTCAACTCCATTGGATTCCACTATTCCCATAGTCTTGAGAATCTCGTGGCAACTGAATAAGAAGTCCTGAGGATCCTCTGATGTGGCACCGCTAAAAGTAGTGGTAAACAGCTTGGAGAACCGATCAAGTCTCCATAGAGAATCATAAGTCATGGCCGCTCCATCTCCGGCCTGAGCTGTGGTGCCTGATTGAGTGGCCACAACTAGCTGAACCACTGGTGCCTGAGGCTCGGGAGCTACTGGCTCCAGAGTACGTGCAACAGGAGTCTGGACCCCTCCTCAGCCTGAGAAGCGGCTGGTGCAGCTAGTAATAAGCCTGCTCTAGCAACGCTGTCCATAAAACCTGCTATTCTGACCAGAGCCTCTCGAAGATCCGGGGTAAATAAGACCTCCCCTGGGACCTGAACTGGGCCTACTGGAGCTGCTGGGACTGGAACCTCCTCACCAATCTCAACGTGAGGCTCCACATCTGGAATAGCTGCCTGGGGCTGAGCTCTGCCCCTGCCATGGCTTCCGATACGGCCTCGGCCCCTGCCCCTGCCCCTCACGGGAGCTGCCTGGGGCTCAGGCTACTGATCAGCGGATGAAGAAGCGTGTGTCCTCACCATAAGGACAGAGTAGAAATTCAATTAGTATTTGAGCAACAAATCGCACGACAAGAAGGAACAAATGAGAGACTCTTTCCTAACTCAATAGACTCTGGAGGACAAGTACAGACGTCTCCGTACCTACCCCTCAAACTCTACTAAGCTTGTGATTGAGTGGTGAGGCCTATGTAACCTTGAGCTCTGATACCAACTTGCCACGACCCGGATTTTCCCCCGTCATCGGGATCGTGATGGCGCCTACTCGTGGTAGCTAGGCAAGCCAATTCATTCAACATTATCCTGTTCATATCATTATTTTTATACTCATACTTAATAACAAGAGAAATAATTATTCAATTTAATAAACGCGAAAGACTTTCAAAATAGAGATAAATAATACTAAGGTAAAACACTGATGAAATCCTCTACCCAAGAAGTGGAGTCACCAACTCATGAACTACTAATGAATACTACACATAATGGTCTAAAAGAAAATGATAAATATCTGTCTGTCTCGGAAAAATGAGACCACATCAAATAGTATAAGTAAATAGAAGAGACGCCGGGCCTGCGGATGCCTGCAAGCTACCTCAGTCTCGAAATGCTCAACTCCCACGAATAGTCTACTACTGCTGTTGTTCCTGCTCAAAACCTGGACCTATGCAAAAATGCACAGAAGTGCAGTATCAGCACAATCCTACCCCATGTGCTGGTAAGTGCCTGGCCTATCCCGGCGAAGTAGTGATAAGACTAGGACCAGACACTCACATAAACCTGTGCAGTTCTATATATGTACACCACAAGATAACAAGAAATACAAAGTAACAAATTCAACGAGAAGTATCATAATAGGGGAAAACACAACAGTCAGCAACATCTATTAAATCAGTAAAGAAAATCAGAGTATAATGGAAACAATTAATATCAAAGCATCAACCTTCGTGCTTTCACTCTCATCCTCACACCCATGGCACGACATGATCCTTCGTGCATGGTTCAAATAACAATGGCATGGAATGTTCCTTCGTGCTTAATCAATATCACAAGGCACGGCATGATCCTTCGTGCATAATCAATAGCAATGCACGGCATTACCCTTCGTGCATAATCAATAATATAAGGCACGGCATGATCCTTCGTGCATAATCAATAAAACAAGGCACAGCATTACCCTTCGTGCAAAAATCAGTAAACAAGCACGGCATCACCCTTCGTGCATTATCACTCTTCCTCACCCAAATAACAATCACAGTTAAGGGCAAAAGAATCAAAACAATAATCATGAACCATCCCGGCAAGGGACACAATAATCCTCACAACAAGGTCCCGGCAAGGAAAAATAATAAATCCACTTTACAATAGAGTTCCGGCAAGAGAAAACAATAATCCATTTTACAATAAAGTCCCGGCAAGGGAAAACAATGATCAATTTCACAACCCGGCAAGGGTTCAAGATTTCATCTTAAAAACATCCCACAATAGATATCGACAAATGACTCACAGTCATGCTAGACGCCAGTGTATGGATGCTCGTCACCACAGCCCATACACCGCACCCAATCACATAGCAATTAGCACATAAATCCTCTTCCCTCAAGCTAGGATAGATCAAAACTTACCTCTAGCCTTGAAGTCCAATTTATCCTTCAACTATAGCTTTAACTCGAATTTCAGCTTTCAACTTGCTCGAATCTAATCACAATTGATTCAATTACATTAATAAATACTATAAAACTTGGTTTGGATGCTTAAAATGGTTTTCTCAAAGTTTACCCCAAAATTTCCCAAAACACCCCTGGTTCCACGTTGTCGGAACTCGGGGTTCGGACCAAAATCCGGTTACCCATTCCCTCATGAGTTCAAATATATGATTTGTTTCAAAATTGGACCTCAGTTCGAGGTCCAATTCCCCAATTCATGAAAAACCGAGGTTCTACCCAAAAACAAGAATTTCTACCATGAAAACCTGTGATTCCTCTTGAAAAACATGTTTAATGATGTTAGGAATTTAAAGAATTAAGTAAAAATTGACTTACAAGTGTTTTGGAGTGATTTTGCTCTTGGAGAATCGTGTGTGGTGTGTTGGGTTTTGAAAGAATAAAGAAAAGAGGTGTAAAATTCGTTTAAGTATCAGATTGCACAGCTGCGGTTATGGGAATTACAAAAATTTGTTCGCAATTGCGAACATAGCAGGTTTGGGGACTGTTTTTCTCGCATTTGCGAGAGAAAGTTCGCATTTCCGAACTCTGGCCCAAGGTCTGCCAGTCTCGCATTTGCGAGAGTATATTCGCATTTGCGAATTTGAAGAGTTCCTGAGTTCCTCGCATTTGCGAGATTTTACTCGTATTTGCGAGCCCTGCCTTGTTCTGCCATCTTCGCATTTGCGAAGATTGGTTTACATTTGCGAACCAAGGCTAAATCTGATCCCTTTCACAATTGCGAGCATTTCTTTGCAATTGCGAATATATCAGCTGGGGGAAAAACACCAGCTGTGTTAGTTTTTAGAATTTGCTCCAATGGCCTATCAAATCTTTATCCGAGCCCATGCGCTCCAAACCAAACATGCACACAACTTCAGAAACATATTACAAACTTGCTCGCGCGATCAAATCGCCAATATAACATCGTTTTCATCAAATCAAGCCTCAAGTTCATGATTATCTTTCTTTTAACTTCATAACTTTCAAATTTGGAACTCAAGGTTCAAAACACATCAAACGACATCCAAATGTCACCAAACTTTGTAGAAAGCACTTATATAATATTTAAGACTTGTACCGGGCGTCGGAACCAAAATACGAGCCCGATACCATGGTCGTTTAATCCATTTTCATTTAGTAATTTCAGCAAAAATAATTTAACAGAAAAATTCATTTCTTGGGCTCTAGGCCTCAGAATTCGACTCCGGACACATTCCCGAGTCATATATTTTCCTACGGACCTTCCGGGACCGTCCGATCTCGGGTCTTGGTCTGTTTACCAAAAATGTCGACCGAAGTCAACTATATCAATATTAATATCACTTTTCTTCAAAATTTTCATAGAATTCACATATTCTAGCACAAAATCTTTCCAGCTCCATGCCCGGATTATGCACATAAATCGAGGCAATATAAAATGAGGTTTTCAAGGCCTCGGAAGTGCAGAACAAGTGAGAAAAATAGGTGATGACCCTTTGGGTCGTCACATTTCAGTATGCCATTTGGAGAAAATCACGAATAAGATCTTTGAGACAAACAAGATAACATTTTCAGATAATGAGTTGCCGCTTGAAGGAACGAAGCATAACAAAGCACTATATCTCACAGTCAAGTGTGAAGAATCTGTAGTTACCCATGTTCTTGTGTACAACGGGTCATGTGCCAATATTTGCCCACTCTCAACCTTGGGAAAGTTGAAGGTCAATCCTGATAGAATCCATTGGAACAGTGTGTGTGTACGGGGCTTTGACGGAGGAGGCAAGAATACTGTAGGGGACATTATATTGGAGATTACTATCGGACTGGTGGACTTCACTATGGAGTTCCAAGTGCTAGATGTTGTTGTTTCTTACAATCTGTTATTGGGACGTCCGTGGATCCATGCGGCGAAAGCTGTACCATCCTCTCTGCATCAGATGGTGAAATTTGAATGGTAACAAAAGGAGATCATAGTGCATGGAGATGATGATGTCTGCAATACTATAAAACCGTTCGAAGAAACTGGAGGAGATAAGGGCCCGTGGGTATATCAAGTCATGGATGTTGTGGTGGTGAATAAAATATCCAAAGGGGAGAACATGCAGATTCTTACAGTGACTCCTACCGCAGTGATGGTAGCCAAGGAAATGAGAAGAAATGGGTTTGCACCGGGGAAAGGTTTAGCGGTAACTCTACAAGGTATAATACAACCAATCCACTTGCCGGGAAGTAATGACACTTTTGGTCTGGGTTTTAAGCCTACTATTTCCGATTTTAAAAAAGCCAAGAAAATGAAGAAGAAAAGTTGGTCCCTCCCTAAGCCTATTCCAAAACTATCTGATTCCTTCACTAGTCCGGGTACACTAAGACATTTGGCGACTGTTATGCCAAGTCGCGCTGAAATAAAACCGGATGCGAAACTCCTAGCAAGGTTTGAGATGCTATTTGAAGATGTGAATATGTTGGAGATGGGTGAGGGAACGAGTCAAATGGATGTTTAGTTCGTGGGACCCTGCATTGCGCTTAATAACTGGGAAGCTACTCCTCTTTCGATCAGGAGGGAGTTGTGGTAGTTAGCTTTAAATATTTCATTTCCCCAAAAGTGTTTTGTTTTGTAACCCCACTGCCCATCAAAAACAAATGTATCCAATGCTTGTTACCTTTTTGAAAAATCAATGAAATGCAATTTCTTTCTTTCTTCCATTTTTGCCTTATTTTGTTTTTCTTCTTTTGTACAGTTCAATATTTGCTGGTTCCAATGATATGTCATGCATGAAGGATTCCCGGTCCAGTCTTGATAATCGAATAGTTATACAGGAAATTGAAAGTGAACATGAAGTAGAATATAAGGATGACGAAATACTGGAGGAAATCACTAAAGATTTGAATCATTATGAGGAAAAACCCAAACCGAACATAAACGAGACAAATCTATTAATATGGGAAGTGAGGAGAATGTCCGGGAAACAAAGATCATTGTACATTTAGAGGCTTCCCTCAGAGAAGATTTAATCAAGTTGTTACATGAGTACAAGGACATATTTGCTTGGTCCTACGATGACATGCCCGGGCTTAGTACTGATTTGGTGGTACATAAATTCCCCATTTATCCGGAATGTCGGTCGGTAAAGCAGAACCTAAGAAAGTTTAAAAAGGACATCAGTGTGAAAACAAAAGAAGAAGTTAATAAACAATTCGAGGCGAAGGTCATACGGGTCACTAAATATCCCACTTGGTTAGCTAATGTTGTGCCAGTTCCGAAGAAGGATGGATGTCACGACCCAAACCCCGGTCGTGATGGCGCCCAACACAATGCTAGGCAAGCCCGACCATATTATCTCTTAAACCAGCCAATTGTTAATTCTAATTCATCCAGTTAAGCTTAAACAGCAAGTGATCATATCAAAATGGCAACGTAATAGTAAAAGCATACAAAATACGGTCTCAACCATATCGTGGTGCCACGAGTCTAAGCCTCTACAAAATAAGCATCCTAGTACAAACAAGTCTAAGCAAGATGAAACCAACAAAATGATAAAGAAGGAGAAAACAGGTTCTGCGGACGCCGGCAGCTACCTCGTAGTCTCCGCAAAAGTAGATAAGGATCAGCAGCTACAACTCAATTGCCCACTGGCACCTGTGAATCTGCACAAAAAGTGCAGGGGAGTGGGGTGAGTATATTTCAACTCAGTGAGTAATAATAAAAAATAATAACTGAAAATAAGAACTCATGTACTATCACTAAACAGTTCTAAGGCAAACTCCCACAGGTAAGTCATCACTATAGTAAGTACTCCGATCACCGGTCCACATCTATCTCATCAAGGTCCCACACTAACCAAATCCGCCCTCGTACCACAATGGTGTACAACCATCTTAATATATGGAGACATATTCATGAGTCTATAAGGTATAAGTATCTGAATAAATATAATGATGCGGCGTGCAGCCCGCTCCAATATATATATATACCGCTGCAGCGTGCAGCCCGATCCAATATATATATTGCTGCAGCGTGCAGTCCAATCCAATATATATACCGATGCGGCGTGCAGCCCGATCTAATATATATACTACTGCGGCGTGCAGCCCCATCCAATATTTATATATATGAATATAATACCTCCTAACGGGTCTAATGTTGCGGCGTGCAGCCCGATCCAATATATATATAGCGCTGCGGCGTGCAGCCCGATCTAATATATATATCGCTGCAGCGTGCAGCCCGATCCAATATATATAGTGCTGCGGCGTGCAGCCTGATCCAATATATATAGTGCTGCTGCGGCGTGCAGTCCGATCCAGTATATATATACTGCTGCGGCGTGCAGCCCGATCCAATATATATATATCGTTGCGGCGTGCAGCCCGATCTAATATATATACCTCCTAACGGGCCCTCGACCCTGTCTCAATTAGTATAGGATTGGCCTTTCAAGTTTACTCAGCTAAATCAGGGAACTTCCACCCTAAGTAATCCATCTCTTATATATATGTATATAATACCTCCTAACGGGTCCTTGACCCTGTCTCAATTAGTATAGGATTGGCCTTTCAGGCCCACTCAGCTAAATCGGGGAACTTCCACCCTAAGTAATCTATCTCTCACAGTACACATATAGTACTGGCTCTTAATAGGCTATTCAGCTAGTTTTACGGCTTAGTGTAAGTTTCCAACAAAATATAAGGGTCACCTAGCTCTACAGGTTCCCTAATGCTCTACAGATCGGCACAAGGCCCCAAACATGGCTATTAGCCCAATTACACAATCATAATCTCATTATCGGTCATAATACACAGTATTCTATTAGCCGGGAAGGACCAAGTCCAAACCCCCAATCACAATGTCACCACGCCCATCACAAGACGCGTGTTTCATCTCAACATAGCACCGTGAAGTGCTAGTACGGGGTTTCAAACCCTCAGTACATTATTTACTATCACCACTCACCTCGAACCAGGAGAAGTCCTAAGTTCGCCTTGCGGTTTCCTCGCAATTCAACCGCCTCGGATGTCGAATCTGTTCAAATTAATAGAGAATACATCAATATACGCTAATAACACCCAACCCATTCGAAATAACTCAAATTGCACCAAAACCCACAAAGTTGTCAAAACCCGACATTTGGTACGCTTCTCGAAAAATTACAAAAGTTACATTTTCGGAATCCTTGTCTCAACACGAGTCTATACATACCAAATTCATAAAAATCGGAGTTCATTTGTCCTCTTAAATCACCATTTCTATCCAAGAGGGTTTTCTACCCTTTTCAACAAAATTTCTCAAATCAAACACCAAAACTTGCAATAGATTCGAGTTATACAACCAAAATTGAGTTAAGAGTGCTTACCCCGTTGTTCTCTTAAAAAGTCTCCCAAAAAATCGCCTTACCCGAGCTTCAAATCATCAAAAATGACAAATAGGACGAAGTTTGGACTTTATTCTGCTGCCCAGAGACTTGTTCTTCGCGTTCGCGGTCATAATCTCGCGTTCGTGAAGAACAAACTTCCAAAAATTTGTTTTTCACCTCTGCTCGGACAGCCTCTATTGAAATGGTCATAACGTTTTACACACAACTCCAAATGACTATTATAATATGTTTCTGAAAACTAGATTCAAAGCTCTACAATTTTCGTTTTTTCATCACCACTAAATTCCTTGTAGACAAAACGATATGAGCTTCTGAAGTAGGACCTGCGCGACAGAAATTCCTTCTTCGCGAATGCGAAGCACTGTCGCGAACGTGAAGAACCCAAGTCCCAGATGACAAATCCTTCATCGCGAACGCAAAGCACTGTCACGAACGCGATGGCCAAAAATCTCAAAATCCAATTTCTTCTTCGCGAACGCGATGGGACCTCGCGGACGCGAAGGACAACACCAGATACTAGCAACAGCACTTCAAAAACTTTCAAAAATGACCGGTCATGTTCCTCGATTTGGGGCGTGACACGGGACCTCAACCAAAAGCACCAACATGACTTAAAATATTATACAAACTTGTTCCAATCATCAAAACAAGTCCTTAAACACGGTAATCATAAAATCGAGGCGGATTCAAGCCTAAGTTTCAACTAAAACTTCTGAAAATAATATCCAATCAAAAACCCGGCCCAACGATGTCCGAATGACCTGAAAATTTGCAGGCATATCCAAAATCACCTAACGGAGCTACTGCAACTGTCGGAATTCCATTCCGACTCCCGTATCAAAATCTAACCTATCGTTCGGATATTGCCAAAATTCAACCTTAGCCAATTCAAGCCTATTTCTACACCGGGCCTCTAAATTCAATTCTGATCGCTCCCCTAAGTCACAAATCACCTCCCGGAACTAACCAATCATCAAAATCCAATTTTGAGCACTCTAAATAAATAGTCAACTCCAGGTTGACTTTCTATATTCAAGCTTCCTTCAAAAAGGTTATTTGCCTCATTTTCAACCAGAATCACTCCTAACTCACCTGATAGACTCTAACACTGATATAAAAGCATGAAACATATAAACGAAGGGGTAATAGGGTGATAACTCTTGTGACGACGGGCCGGGTCGTCACATTCTCCCCAACTTAAGCAAACGCTCGTCCTCGAGCGGACCCAAAGTTGTACTAGAAGCAACCCAATAGCCGAATGACCTTACCAAGCATATATTCGGGCGATCACACGTCACCCTACCTCACATAAGTCCGAAAACACCATATAGCTGAAATTTCACGGACTATCTGAACCATAGACCACATTGCACTTTCTGAAATCATATGCCAAATGCTAATCCCATGCCTATACTTAGGATACACTCGAATCCACTGAAATAACCAATACTCACTGATACCAAGTTTGTCACGCCCCAATCGAGGAACATGATCGGCGCCTGACCGGGTTGCCCCAATCAAGCGGACCTGGGTGCCTTTCATTCCCACGCGTTACCCCTGTGATGACTGTTTCTCATTAACCAAATATATTACTAATCATGATTGATTTCACATTAAACAAATAAAACGATACGAGTGATTCATTAACAAGATTTCAATTTTTACAACGCCCGACATAACACAATATATATACATAAGACTGGAGTCCCACAGTTTACATGTCTACAGAGCCTCTAGGATACAAAAGGGAAATACAATACTTGCCGGTAACAAGGCTCCGGCTATACCTTACAAAACCAAAATGAAATCTTAACAAAGGTGGCATGAACCACACAGGGCCCCAAGGAAGAAAGGGGCTCACCAAAACAGGCAGTGGAAGGAGAAGGATACTACTGCTGATGAGCTGAAGTGCCTGCTACTGATCCACCTACAATCATAACACGAATGTAGCGTCCCCGGCAAAAGGGACGTCAGTACACTTGAATTGTACCGGTATGTATGGACAAACTTTGTCCCAAGTAAACTCAAGCCATTAAATTACATCAACAATTAATTAAGCCAGCCAACCATGTTTCCACATTTTCCTCATTTCAAATAATTCTCACACAAAGCACCTTCTACAATCAACCAATTTAACAATAACCAATCAATCACGTAAAGCACAAGTAGTCAAACAAAGGGGCAATCAGTGCCCCACAGGTTGCAAACTCTCCTGCTGTCTCCTTTCACAATTTCACATTATTGATTTTTGTATCAATTTTCAATAGCGATTTCGATCGCTTTCCATCCTTATTGCCCCCGACCACCCTTATTACCTCGGCCACCCTTATCACCCCAACCCACACCTTATTTCACCACGTTGCGGCGCGCAACACGACCCCGCCTTACAGGTTGAAAACACAACAATTTCAAACAACAGATAAGGTACTACACACAATTTCAACAAGTTCAAATAAGCAACTTACACATTGGTTCATGTTCTCAATTTCTTCTCAATTCAATATCACAACCATGTTACAATATTTCCACAATTCAAGTGTTTCATCTCTTTCCACAATAAACCAATTCTCAAGTGTTTCGTTTGTTTTCCACAAGGTGCCATATAGGCCATCATAGTCATTATTCACAATTCTTTTGCCAAATTAAACTCTCATTTTACATCACTCATAGCTCAACAACAAACTTTGAATATCCAACAACAACATCAAGAATTTCACACAATTTGTCAAATTAACACGAAACAAACCAAACTTCACACATATAGGCGATTTCACAAGAATCAAAATTAGCCATACATACCTGGTGATGATTTTTCTTCCGTTAACTTCCTACTTTATGCTTACCCACGCTATCTTACTCTTGCCAACCTTGTTCTTGAAGACTCTTACTTCTACTCACTTCTTTTTACTAAAAATCAAGTTCAATAATCATGCATGAGTGTAAAAATTCTATTTTCAAAAGCTATTATATGCAAACCTCTCTTTACCCAATTAAAACTGAAAATCAAAGAAAATAGTTAGGGTTTTTACCTTGAAAATATTGGGGAAGTTGAATCCTTGCCCTAGGATCCCTTGGAATTAAGTAGTTGGAACAATCTTTGAAGATGAAGAACTTCTCTCTCTAAAAACCCTCTCTTCTCTCTCTAATTTTTGGTGAGATGATATGATAAAATGAAGAAGAAAGGTGTTATATTAAAGAAGGGATCGGGTCAAAATGTTACAAAAATCTGGGCCGGGGTCAAATATGCGGTCACTATGCGACCGCAGAATCCACATGCGGTCCGCAAAGTGACCGCAAAATGGCCTCAAAGTTATGCAGGTTCTGTTAAGGAATGCGGTCACTATGCGGACCGCATGTTGATTCCGCGGTCGCAAAAGTGCACCGCAGATTTGACATGCGATCGCATATCGACCGCACTTTTGACACGATTTTGGGCAACTCTCTGGAACGTTTTGCGGCAAGAATGCGGTCCGCATGTCAGGTTTGCGGTCGCATTCTTGACCGCATATTTGACACTTTTTCGGAAAAATTATTTCTCTACATTTTTGAAACTTAAATCACTACCAAGGGTCCGAACCGCGGCGAGCAAGCTCGCCGCGAAGAATTCTACGCATTCCTAACACATTATTCGGACCATGACACCACAGCTACTAGGTTTTATGCACAAAAATTTTACGGGGCCTTACATCCTCCCCCCTTAAGATCATTCGTCCTCGAATGAGGATTTTGAAATAAATGAGTTGGTTTTGAAAGACATGATATGCAACCATCAAAATTTTGACTAACTCTTATATTTTAGAAAAATTTCGCGAGAGTTTCCTTTGTATTATGGACATATCCACCTGTCAGAGGGCCCCCGAAACATATTACCAAACAACAATATACAACTACAACACTTTTCACAACTGGTATACACTTTCTTACCTCAACGAATGCACATATTCTATCACATTGTTACAATTGCACATAAACTAGTCACTTCAATGAATTCTTACCTTATTTAAACCAATTTAACAGCATGTACACTTAACAAACCATTACCAATCTACACTTTCTATTAGTTGTTTATTAAACACGTAAATCTTTATAAGGCTTTCATTTGTCAAGAACGGTTCAAGTGACCCAAGGTAACAACACATTTAACTCATTACAAAATGAAGGGGACTTTACTAATACTAAGAGGGAAACAACTTAGACAAGATGACAGTTACTAGGAGTAGGAGGGTCTCCTAATTTCTTCTAGGCTTGATCGAACAAATGGGGGTACTTTTCCTTCATCTCTTTTTCCGCTTCCCATGTGGCCTCCTCAACTTGTTGACTTCGCCACAATACTTTAACAGAGGCAACTTCCTTATTTCTCAACTTACGGACTTGCCTATCAAGAATGGCAACCGGAACTTCTTCATATGACAAATTTTCATTAACCTCTATAGCTTCGACTGGCATGATGGTGGATGGATCTCCAATCACTTTCTTCAACATGGACACATGGAATACCGGATGCACTGATGACGTCTCAGGAGGCAACTCTAGCCTATAAGCAACTTGACCAATCCTTTGAACGATCCGATATGGCCCGACATACCTAGGACTCAATTTCCCTTTCTTTCCGAATCGCATGACTCCCTTCATAGGAGACACCCTCAAGAACACCCAATCATCGACTTGAAACTCCAAATCCCTTCGACGAACGTCGGCATAGGACTTTTGACGACTCTGTGCTGTTTTCATTCTCTCCTGAATAACCTTGACCTTTTCCATAGCTTCGTACACCATATCTGGCCCTAGCAATTCCGCTTCACCCACCTCAAACCACCCGATTGGCGATCTACATCTTCTCCCGTACAATGCCTCAAACGGGGCCATTTGAATGCTAGCATGATAGCTCTTATTGTAAGCAAATTCTATCAGTGGCAAGTGTTCATCCCAATTACCTTTAAAATCTAAGACACAAGCCCGCAACATATCTTCAAGCGTCCGAATGGTCCGCTCGGCCTGTCCATCGGTCTGTGGATGGAAAGCTGTGCTGAGATTCACCTGAGTTCCCAAACCTTGCTGAAACTTCTTCCAAAAGTTAGCGGTGAACTGAGCCCCGCGATCTGAGATGATAGAAAGTGGAGTGCCATGAAGCCTTACTATCTCTTTGATGTACAATCTTGCATATTGCTCCGCAATATCAGTGGACTTGACAGGCAGGAAGTGAGCTGATTTGGTGAGTCGATCTACTATCACCCATACTGAATCGAACTTACGCTGAGTGCGAGGTAACCCCACCACGAAATCCATATTGATCATCTCCCATTTCCACCTTGGTATTTCTATAAGCTGAGTTAATCCACCAGGCCGTTGATGCTCGGCCTTCACTTGTTGACAGTTCGGACATTTAGCTACAAAGCCTGCCACATCCCTTTTCATACCGTTCCACCAATAAATCTCCTTGAGATCGTGATACATTTTCGTTGAACCAGGGTGCACAGAATACCTGGAAGTATGAGCCTCTGCCATCACTCTTTCCCGAAGCTCGTCCACATCCGGAACACATAGCCTATCTTGACACCGCAATACACCATCTTCGCTGCTGAGTACAAATGCTGAGGTCTTGTCATTCATGACCGCTTCCTTCACCCGAACCAATGCTGGATCCATGAACTATTTTTCCTTGATTTCCGCGACCAATGATGATTCTGCTCCATTATGCACCAAGATATCCCCCTCGTCCGACGCCGAAATACGAACCCCCAAGCTGGCTAATTGGTAGACCTCTCGAGCCAGGGGTCTCTGATCCACACGCAAATGAGCTAAACTGCCCATGGATTTTCGACTAAGAGCGTCGGCTACCACATTTGCCTTTCCGGGATGGTACAATATGTTCATATCATAGTCCTTGAGCAATTCTAACCACCGTCGCTGTCTCAGATTTAGCTCCTTCTGCTTGAACAAATACTGGAGGCTCTTGTGGTCTGAAAACACATCTACATGAACTCCATAAAGATAGTGCCGCCATATTTTCAAGGCAAACACAACAACTGCAAGTTCCAAATCGTGCGTCGGATAATTCTTCTCATGGTTCTTGAGTTGTCTGGAAGCATAAGCTATAACCTTTCCGTGCTGCATCAATACACATCCCAAACCGACTCTGGAGGCATCACAATAGACTACAAATCCCTCTGTGCCTTCTGGCAAGGCCAATACCGGTGCCGAGGTCAATCTTGACTTCAGTTCTTGGAAACTTTTCTCACATGCTTCGGACCACTGGAACTTAACTGCTTTCTGCGTCAATTTAGTCAATGGGGAGGCGAGGGTTGAGAATCCCTCTACAAACCTCCGATAGTACCCTCCCAGACCCAAAAAGCTGCGAATCTCTGTCGGGGTCGTGGGTCTAGGCCAATCTTTCACTGCCGCAATCTTCTGAGGATCCACCATAATTCCCTCACTGGAAATAACATGCCCAAGAAAAGCTACGGATTCCAACCAAAACTCGCATTTTGAGAACTTGGCATACAATTGATGCTGAAGAAGGGTCTGCAATGCTGCTCTGAGGTGAACGGCATGATCTTCCCCGCTCCGAGAGTAGATGAGAATATCGTCAATGAATACAATCACAAAGGAATCTAGGAATGGCTTGAAAACCCGATTCATAAGGTCCATGAAAGTTGCTGGGGCATTGGTTAGCCCAAAAGACATGACCAAAACTCAAAGTGACCATAACGAGTTCTGAAGGCGGTCTTAGGTATATCCTGCTCCTGATCTTCAACTGGTGGTACCCGGACCATAGATCAATTTTAGAGAAAAACTTTGCTCCTTATAATTGGTCAAACAAATCATCCACCCGAGGCAAAGGATATTTATTCTTGATGGTGACTTTGTTGAGTTGCCGATAATCAATACACATTCGAAGTGATCCATCCTTCTTCCTGACAAAATAAACCGGGGCACCCCACGGCGACACACTCGGTCGTATGAACCCTTTCTCTAATAAATCCCTCAGCTGCTCCTTTAACTCCCTTAACTCTGCTGGCGCCATTCTGTATGGTGGAATGGATATTGGCTGAGTATCCGGCATTACATCGATCCCGAAATCAATCTCCCTATCCGGCGGGATGCCTGGAAGCTCATCTGGAAACACTTCAGGAAATTCATTCACAATTGGCACGGACTCGAGGGTAGGCACCTCCGAGGTGGTGTCCATTACCCGAACCAGGTGATAGATACACCCTTTCTTAATCATCTTCGAAGCCTTAAGGTAGGAAATAAACCTACCCCTTGGCACTACACCATTTCCTCTCCATTCAATAACTGGCTCGTTGGGGAACTCGAGCCTCATAACTCTCGTTCGACAGTCAAGTTTGGCAAAGCACGAATAGAGCCAATCCATCCCCATAATTACATCAAAATCTACCATCCCAAGCTCAATAAGGTCGGCTGTGGTATCACGACCACCCACCGTAACAACACAATTCCTATAGACTCGTGAGGCCGTAATAGAATCACCAATAGGAGTCGACACAGAGAACGGCTCATGAAGCTGTTCGGGTTCTATCCCAAAACTTGAAGCAATGAATGGAGTAACATAAGACAAGGAGGACCCCGGATCAATAAGGGCATAGCAATCAATAGTCTGAACAGACATGATACCTGTAACAACATCCGGAGAAGCCTCGGCATTTTGGCGGCCACTCAATGCATAGAATCGGCCAGGTCCACCCCTACCCCGAGCTCCACCCCTTGCTGCACCACGCCCTGCTCGCCGGGAGTACGCGCCGATGATGTAGCAGCACGAAGAACCGGACGACCGAGCAGATCCCCTACCTATACCCCGACGGGTGCACGGCAGTCCCGCCGAACGTGACCTCTCACCCCGCACCCGAAGCACACCGGAAGGTCGAGGTAGCAAGTTTCTGTATGAAATCTCCCACACTTCGGGGCACGTAGGTCTCCCGCTCGCCGGGATCTCACCCCGAGATGACCGGACCGACGAGACCTCCCGTTGTCCGAACCGTGTCTCAAGCAATCGCCCCGCCGACGACCGTGCACGGACGGCGTGCACTCGCGGAGGACCGAGCATATGACCGGGATGGCCCCGATGACCCCTTCCCCGGAAGTGATCTCCCCGAACGACCCATTGACCGGCCCTCGCTCGCTACTTTCGTTCTCGCACGACCTTCGACCTCTCGGCCTCTCGTGGCCCGAGCAAACCCCACAATCCTCCCATAGTTCATGTCCGAGTGCAAAGCTGCTGTGGCGGCCTCATTCACCACCAAAGGGCTAAGGCCTTGAACAAACCGTCGAACCCGAGCATCCATGGTCGACACTAAATGAGGAGCATACTTGGACAACCTTACGAACTCCATGCGATACTCCCAAACACTCACACCGCCTCGCTGGAGGACCTCGAACTCCTCGCAAGCATGATAATACGTAACTGAACGGGGAAGCA